>JABFPK010001557.1:0-11540 GCA_022817445.1 Habroteleia sp. ZL-2020
AATTAGCGGCGAACCTAATTAAAATATCGAAAAATGCCAATTAAACCGAATCGCCCGACCTTCATAAATTTTTCAGAGGCGACGCAGTGGTTTTTCTGGCGTGCAGAGAGGCGCTCGCGCGCACTGTATTAAATTAGATGATGACGAGCTGGGCGGAGTTTTGCGGTCAGGGGCCTCGAGCTCATCAAGAACTCGAAGACCATTCAGCCGGTCATTGTCTGCGGTAATGGAATGTATTAATATCAGAGAAAGGGGCGCGAGAGTGTGAGAGGGCAAAAAGCGAAACGGCAGAACGAGGATTTGCGATCGCCGAAAGTCCCGGATCTCGTGGGAGGTTACTGGTAAACGGGGTTCGGTACCACTTGGTTTTGCTAGAATTGATACGTAAATGTATAAGCCTTATCTCCTATTCATGTTCAAATTCAATTGTAATTCATTCTTCAATTTTGCTATTTTCTACAATTTTTTTCTTCTTAACGCAATTTTTACACGGAAACAAATTTTTCAGACGATTCTACTAATGTTTCGGCTTTCGCCTATGGAAATTTTCTTGAAAATCCACGAGATTTCCATAAAGGATGGAGACGGACGAGGAAAATGTCGACAAAATTTTCATATTAGATTTGAAGGATTTATTCCTGCCTAGGTATTTTTCTTGTTTTCGTGTCCTTCGTAGGGCAAAACTGCATAATTTGTGTAGTACATGAGAATTCCATGGTATGAAGCGAGAACGGATGACGGAAACCGACTTCAAGGGATGCTTTAGGATGAGGTTTTTAATAGGTGAGTACAATTTTTGTTTCTTCAAGGCAATCGCATTTTGTTTCAAAATAATCAGTAATAGGGACGAATATAAATTTTTCCCGTGGGAATTTTGCCGGCGTGCAGATCATTTCAAATGATATTATCTAAGTTAGGGTTGTGACGTGGCAATCGAGAAAATATTAATAGAAAATATTTTTAATTAAATTAGTTCATGATTTAGTAAAGGCTATTATGAAATTTTAAGAATAATGCACATTTTATTAATATATTAAATAAAAATCTATTTCAATAAATACTTACTTAATAAAATTGTACTTTGTTGTTCTAATTATTTTGATTTAACAAAATAATATTAAAATTTCAACGATGAGAGAAAGCATTGAATTCTACTTTCTATAATTATTCTATTATCTATTAATCGATAGGATATTGTGCTTAATTAATTTCATTTTATAACTGAACAATTACAAATATTATATTTCTGATCAGCAAATGAGAAATATAAATTCTTTTCTAGATGGTCTAATTAATGACATTGTTTCAATTTCAACGAAATAATTGAGTAATTAGCAGTATTCCTCCATTGCGAGTTACAATAAAGCTATTCATTTTCCACTCAGATTGCAATCGTATATCTTTGCCGCTAAATGTTATTATGTCATATAACATAGGAATATTGTAACATTAATTATTAAGAAAGAATTTTCATAAAATTTATATGCCCTTAGAATATTTTATATAAAGGAATTTTCATTATTTTCCCAAAATGTAGTAATTCTATTATATTAATAGTCTTTTCAGAAATGATAGAACGTATTCGACTCCAAAATGTTAATTTCACTAAATATTCATCTTTAGAAAAGGATTTAGAATTGTTAAACAAAACACAACAAATTAATTTATTTTTTGTCTTCAAATTCCGTATGACTGAAGAAAAAAAGGATTTACTTAAAACGCTTTTCTCGTAGTAATAATTTTACTTTTGAAACACACAGGAAAAAGTCGCAGGATAATGTCCGACGATAACAAGCGGCCATATTAGAATAGGTGCTTCGTCGATAGCATTAGCTGACCGAAAACTCTCGCATAAGGATGGCTTTGTGTGATGATACATTATCGCGGCAAAAATCCATGAACCCGAGGACGCGTTTTATACTCAAAATATCAGTCATAATATTATGAACTTGATCCAACATTCCGAAAGACTTATATGACAAATATCGAGCGCCAACTTCTTAATTTTATCGATGTATTCGCCATTTGTAGAAATCGAACGTTGAACAGAATGAACTAAATTAACCAATTCTCGGTGTTTTTCAATGTTTTGAAACTATTCATAGTGTGATATTTTAAATATATTAGAATCTCTGATTTAAGCTATTATAATATAGCAGACTAATTAAAATAATTATGTTGGAATATTTTTTATTCATAAAGAAGAAATTCATTTGTTCTAATTCCAATTTTGAATAATATTTTATTAAAAAATAAACTTTGTTTAAAACTTATTACTAAAAATTGGGAAGAAAGAGAAACCGAAGGGATTGCATGAAATGATGTCTTAACGGCGGAAATAGCCATTCCTTTCAGCAGCAGTTCATAATCGATCGCGCTCATGCAATATTCATCATAGTACGTTAACAGAGTAAACCGATGTTCAAATTTATAAACATCTATTGAAGTATATGCTATTCATTGTACCGGTCAGTTGCCTATTATACCCTATAAAACTAAAAATCAAATTACTTGGTCAACAAAGAACCGATTTACCTTGCTTGGTGCGGTCCAACATTGCCACTGTCGAAAGTCGAGCTCGCGGTGATGTCGGAATCCTTTATATCTCCAGACTCCATGCCCAGTGGCGCGATACATTGCGCTGCAAACAAAACAAGTTAGTTACACACACCTCTAGGCGACGGCGCTGATGATGGTGGAGAGGTTAAAGCGTTTAGATTTATGTATGCAGGATGGCCGCATCATAAACGACTAAATAACTGCTGGCCGAGATGAATTTGCGGGATAGCCGGTTTTCGTGTCCGGCGCATCTCCTGTGCACCTTGCCGCAGAAAAAGTCAGACAGATAAGAATGAGAAGCCTCGACGTTCAGATTTACGTATCTTCTAGGTTAATCGTATTACTTAGAAGTCGAAGAAAAGTCTAAGAATTTCAGGAATTTTGCGAAAAAAATTTATTTGTTTTGGTTATAAAATGGTATTTATATCGGGAATATTAATTTATGAAAGCTTACTGTAAATATAGGATATAATCATGTTGTATAAAATAAATATGGATTATTCAATTTACTGAATTTATAGATTTTACCAATTAACTTAATATGTTGAAAATTAAATATAAATGTTTTGTAAATTTTGTCACTATGATTCGCTTACGTTTCAAAAACATTAAACAACTGATTATGTGATTTATAATAATTATTGCAATCTATCTTCTTACATATTAGCTTTACGCTATTCGTTATTCAGAATTTTTCGAATAAATTTGTAAATATAATTCAATACTGTATAATATGTATGTAAATATACAACATAATTTAGTCATAATTTATACTCTCTTTCTCTTTAAAGAATATTAAAAATATTGGACGCATTTTTTGAGTAGAAAAATGTTCAATATACAATCGTCTGTGATTGTAATCATCGAACTCTTTATTAAGTTTTCAAATCGAACTGCTTTTTTATCGAATCACATTTATTTATTAATTTCTACATACTACAAATATTTGTTTAAATAATTAAGCACCATTCTATGATATTAAATTCCTACAAAGTATGAAAGACGACTTAAATTAAATCGTAAATACAACTTGTAGTGTATTCAAGGGGGAATTCGTTTCACGGAAGAAACTCGACTGCAATGGGATGAAAGCGTTCAATAATCACAACTCAAATGTTCCGCGAATTTCGCGTTAAAGACGAAGTGCGCATTGAACGTACGATCACGAGCCGGCGATTCGTGAGCTGGGTAAAGGGTACATGCAGCTTCTTATTCCGAAATGGTATAAGTTGTGGAGATTGTAAGAAGCGATTTTGAGGAGCAACCACAGTTGGCTTTTTATGACTCCTTGTTTGTAATGATGAATGGTGTCGTTTTATTTAGAAGTTGACTTGGTTCGAAGCCTCAAGCATAGCGGAATCGATATCGTTTTATTGGCTTCGGCATATTTCAGTGGTTCAAAACTCGAGTTCAAACTAAACATTTGTCTTAACGGCAGCACCTCGATTATTTTCGAGCAAAAATAAGATGATGAGTTTTGATAATACGACTCTTGTTTTACAAATAAAACGGAGGAAAAATTAAATCGTGCAAAACGTGAATTTGTTTATCAGTTCTTCATTTCAATACAATGTACAATATATGTTGCTTAATGATAAAAGTTTTCGAATCGTTTGTTCTAAATGATCGCATTACTCGAGCGAGAATATTAAATTTATTAAAATGTAAAATTTAAATAAAAGTACCTTCATGTGTGTATTTGTGTGTATAAAATTTCGGATTTCACATCGAGATATGATATTTAAATTAGTTTTTGCTCTTATTTTATTTTACCGTATCCGTCTGATTATTTTTTAAATGCGATCCTTCCAATTTTGGGATTTAATTCCATGATTTTATGGTTTCATTACAAGCTTATTTTATCCGTAGTAATGTATTTTAAAATAAAAGCAAGATAATCTGTGACAGAAATTTGTAAAAATATTAGTCCGCTAACAGTGGTTCATTTCAATACAATAAACGTAGTTATTCGATTAAAAAGGTCCATGTACTGCGAAACGATAATTTGAAGGCGGAGTCATAAACTTTTACGAAACCATAACAATGCGATCAATTTAATTTGTAGATGTAAACACAATTCCTTGATAAAGCCGAGGCAACGTGGAATAAATACTTTCAACGAGGAATGCCGGATGGCTAAATGTATCTGTATACATGATTTCGCTTTTGGTCCAGTGGGAGCGCAGTCAATGGCGAGATTAAGGACCGTGGGGCGACTGATACCACCTACTTTGCATACATTACTCCCTATCCTCAACGTGTTTAAGCAGCGAGTGGTAGTCGTGCAGTTTGAGCAAATTAGAGCCCGGGTCAGGAGCAAAATCCCGTGCGTTTGGCAGAGAAGCTAGCGCAGCGCAGACAGGTGCTTGTACATGTTTTATTAAGTATTTAACATACCCCAAAACCTGTCTTCAAAGACCCACCCCGACTCCCGAATACTGATTCTCTTGTTATCGAAATCAGCCAGAACCTAACAACTTGCAAACCATTATGTGCTTTTTTATGTCCCTTGAGATTAGTAGCCGTTTGTAGGCTTGTTTAAACATTTATTTATTAGTCATTCATTTTTTGGGAAGAAAGAGACAAGTAAAAAGTAAATTTATACGTTTAGTACACTTTAATTGAGTAGCGGAGAAACTTTGGAGAACGAATCCAGAATTTTACATATTCTTTTTAACCAAGGAACGTGATTTAAGAGAATTGATATAAATATTTAGATACGTGGTGTAACAGTTTCGCATGTTTATTTAACATTTAATTAAGTTATTTAAATAACCATTTCTTACGTAGGAAAATAATAAAATGTCGCAAAATGTACGAGTATCGAAGTTGGGTTAGAATAAATTATATCGCAGGAGACATACTTGGGCTGTACAAGCAATAACCTAGTTTTGAAACTTACTTTGAAACATTCTTTCAATCTAGTAAATTAGAGTATAATAGATTGTGGGTTGTAAAAGTACATATTGTAGCATAGTAGTTATTTCAAGTTACATATTTTTGCAGAACATACTTTTTTGACATTTACAGATAGTTTCATATGGACCAATATAAAGTTCTGAACGATAATTTATGTCTTGAAATAGCAATTGACTTTTGTAGCTTCTTTATGAAAACGCCATGGTTACTTTTATGTATCTTATGTATTTAATAAGTAAAAAAAAATTATTTAAGGCAATATGTCACTCGTTGTTAATGTTTAAATTGTCATATTGCCGCCAAAAGTATATTTTCTCAAATATTAAAACCAATAATTTAAATTTTTGGAAAAATGTTTGAACAGTCCCTAAATAATTAAATTTTGAATATTTTACAACAGTTTTTAGCTATTGCAACATTTGTCATAAAGCTAACTATTGAAATGAAAATGCATGTAAACTATGCTAACCTATAATATGAAGATACTTTTGCATTTCAATAATTAACTTTATAACGAATGCTGCAATAGGTAAAAGCTGTTGTAAAATATTTAAAATTTAATTATCTAGAGATTGATGAAATAATTTTCAAAAATTTAAATTATTGGTTTTAATATTTGCGAAGATAAACTTTTGGCGGCAATCTGACAATTGAAATATTAACAACGAGTGTCATATCGCCTTAATATATTTATATATATTTCCATGTTTATTAATGCATTTAAATAATCATAGTTATTAGGTACAAAAGAGAATAAACCTATATATTTTCTGTGTCAACTAAACTGTGAAATGATAACAAATATGGCACACTTTATAATTGATGAAACTGAAACAACACACAAATACATTTTATTCAAACATTTTGATCACTCTGAATTGAATCTTTGACATTTATATTTTTAAACAAAATTATTTCAAATATATTTTCAATGATAATTGAATTGCATTTGGACAAACCCCATGGATGTCCCACGAATGTTTATTAAAACTAAAAATATTTATTTTTTAAATAAGTTTAATTAAAAACATTTAACTTTTAAATTGGTATTATCATTTCTAAAAAAAAATTTTCCTTTTCGAGACCTTGAAAAACTCTTACCTTAGACGTGATAATCCAGCATCTTACCGCTGAACTAAATTTCTATTTGGTTTTCAGAATCATAAATTTTATATTAATTTATTGTTATTTGTGTTAACCTTTTATTCAATAGGAAATTAAATTTATTGATAATTAAAATTTTTAATTAAATTTATTTACGAAAATATATATCTTTAGTTTTAATAAATATCCGTGGAACATCCACAGGATTTGTCCAAATGTCATAGGTCTCTCACAAGTGGTAAAACCTGTGGCACACGTGGCCAGAGTCGTGGAAAACTCCATAGAAGAGTTATAACTGCAAGATTTATAACAATTAAAAAAATAAGTAATAAAAGAAATGCAATATTGTATGCCAAGATAGATAAAAAGCTTTCATTTCTTGAAAAAATATACTTTAAGATACATTTGAAAAGTATGACTACACTTATATTGTAATCTTTCGAATTATATTACTCCATTGGTCATTTTTATTCTATTTGGCCATACGATAACTTTAGCAAACACGTTTTCCTCGTGATTCTACGTTCTAACATGTGTGACCCATTTACGTTCTTTATCATATCCACATTTCGAATCCAAGTTAAGAAAATTGCATTTTCTACTTTCCTGGTTGGGAAAACTAAATAAATCTCTAAAGAAATCGCAAGAATTCGAAGAGACATAAATGTAACCAATTTGATTGTGTTTCTCTAGTAACAAATTCTTTGATAAACGAGCGTTATAATTGTGGGTTTTTTACAGCCACTTTTTTTTCTGCGGACGAATATTTACGGCCAATTTGTGAGCCTGATACGGCGCGGCTTGTTACGAAAAGCCCGTCGACAAAAGGAAGCGTACAGAACGGCCCGATTGTGTGTTTGCGCCTGGGCTCAGAAATGATTAAGGCTCGTGAACTGCGAGGCGCGTTGTACACCGCAACCTTCATTAATAATAATAACAGCGCTCGCATTACCGGAGCTATAAGAGCTCACCCGTTGTTGTCTTTTTTTATGAATCGCGTTCGGAATTGAATTACGGAATTAATATTTCGGACCGGAGCAGGTGAATGGATGCAGAATCGAACGGCCGAGCAATTTGGAGAACTATTGCGTGTTACAAAAGTGAACGTTCTCGACTTTAGTCGACGACCGCGGGCTGACTAAGGTTCTTCGGCATGCAAATCTGATCGTCCTTGGGGAAAAAAGTATGAAAAACGCAACGGAGGAAAGAGCGTGGGTGTGTGATATGGCCATAAAAGAGGGCTCGCCTCGCGATTTCGCCAAGATTTATAACATTTCAATTGGTCGATGATACTTATGGTGAACTCGTAGACGTGGAGTGTATAATGGAAGATATCGTAAAGGAGAGGTCAGTCGGAGAAGGGGGGCGGAAATGTTACTTTAGACCAAAGAGCATTACAACGAACGGATAAGCTGTCGGTAAATACAACGATGGATCGGATTATTTATTGTTCAGGAGGTTGGGATGTTAATACTATTTACTGAAGTTGCAAATAAAATATACTGTTGCGAAATACACGGGATTTTTTAAAAAGATGTTTTGTTACATTGACGGAATATATTGCACGCGTTGCCAATATTTTATGAAGTTTGATCGTTAATATTACTAGTATCACAAGCATACAAGAATATATGTTATATGTGAATTGAAAAGTTTAATTACTATCTTCTATTATTGATATTGACATGGCATTGCAAATATTGTACCACGGATAAATTAAACAAAGTATTTATAATATATCATACATTTTATTCATTTTAATAAAACATTAGAGGAGTTGGGTATTTGAATTTGTTGCGGGTATAAAAGCAATAATTTATATATATTTAGCCACGTAGATTTAAAATCATTGTTTATATAAAGATAGTCTTTCGAAGCAAAGATTATAATTAGAGATTATATTTTTCAATTAACTGTTTCATTTCATACTAATTTAGTATTATTAATATAAATGAAAGGAAATAAAAGGCAAATGGAAGGAACGTTTTATAATTGTTAATTCAATTAAATGAGAAATCTCTCCACTATCAGAAATGTTGAAGTATAATTTTCTCAATTTCTCAATTTCCAAGAAACTTTGTGTATTTTTTTGAGCGATGAAATAGCTTCTATATAAGTAGGTATTCACATTCTTGGTTTCTCTCAATTGTATTATTTTGACACATATATGAATCTACTCACAGAGATCCACGCCACGTGCTGCCGACGTCAGAGTAAGGATGAAAACGATGGTAAAGATGATGCGACCGACATCGGGGGACGCGCTCTCGGCGAAACATGCAAGGTTTTTTAGCATCGCTTCTCGCGTGAGGGGTCCACCCTCGCTCTAACTCATGATTTCTTTGTCATTTTTGCCGGATCAATCTGGAACAAAAACGTCTCATAAAATGTCACATTTGGTAAAAGAATTTCCTTTCCATATATAATACATAAAACGGTATATATATATTGAAAATAAAATAATAAACAAACATTACATGAAAAATAAAACGTAGAAATCAGTAATAAATAAACATTAGACATGTATAAATAAATTAAATATATTATATAATAATTTTGAATAACGCAATGTTAGGTAACATAGAAAATTGTTGTACTTTAATAATATTGATAGAATTTCATATTGATAATAATATTGTTTTCTATTAATAACAGACATATTTTACATAAAGTATCATCTTTAAATGTTTCATTATTTGTTATCTTAGCCAAATTTTTGGATTATTGTTAAAAACGGAAGGCTATCAAAAAAAAGTGCATCTAAATCTTTTTTTGTCTAACTAATTTCGATTCATCATTTAACTTCCGAAAAATTGAAGTATATATACTTTTTTAGGTTAGAGAAATTAATTGAATCTGCTAAAATGTGTCTACACAGAAAATTTGAATTTGACAACATTTTTCACTTTGAAACTCAATATTTCTAGCTTTTGTTGTGCAAAATTTTAAATGTATATTGGTATAAGTTTTATACGAGTATAGTTCAATTGAAATCGCTTTCGGTTCTGGATACAATGCATATATAAGCAATTTTGTATATATTTTTTGATTCGTGGATTACTTGTCAGATGTTTCAAAAAACATTATTATTATTATCTAATATTAATGAGAATATTACACGTTGTATTTCTATATCTTTCGTTATCAAATTTATTCCAGCTCATAATGATTACTAAACATTAATTAACATTTTGAAATCAAAGCACATATTATTAAAACATATAAGATTACATTAACGTTTCATCTGTCGTATTAAGTTACCAATATTGCACCCAATTACATTATTTTCAGACTGAATAATATTTGTCATCAATTTTGTTCCCAATTATATATTTTGCTCGTTAATAGATTTGTATTGATTATTTCTAGGCCAATGTCGAAAATGCTGTGAATTTGTCAGTCGCATCAATCAGTAAAATATTTTTTGTTCGTCATTTTTTTTTGACTAAAAATGGCTCTTGCTCTTATTCCATTATTCTGGTTCTCCATTTCACCCTGCGTAGAAATGAAAAACACAATCTATGGCCTTCGCGTGTCCGGGCGTAAAAACTTGGCGAAAAAAGTTACAGGAAGTCTGGGTATGTATAGACGGTGTCGGGTGGTCTCTATAAATAAGTAACGAGTCGAAGTTAGAAGAACCGTACTCGTGGGTCGTAGGCCTCAATGCATTAAAGATACCCCGAGCCGAGTAGATCCTGGATTACTTAGACGTATACTCCTTGTCAGGTGCGAGGACCAATGCCGTGGATATAAAACTACTGTCTGACTCACGAACGCCGTTACTACTGGTCGTTTAGCTCCGGTTTGCGCGTAACAGCACGAGCGTGACAAAGTGAATTTTCTATGAATGAAAGAAAAATGAAAGTAATTCGTACTTTGTTCACCGCAATTATCTCCCCTTTTTTTGATTTCGTAATAATGTCGGGGAAAGAAGTGTCCGTGCAGAGCGATACATATTTTATTATATGGTTAGTTATTTACGCGAAGTTGGATTATTGTGCAGAGTGCGGTTGCAGGTATAGAATTAAGCGCGTGAAATGAATATGAAGACAGAAGCTAGTCAGAGATCTACGCCAGAACTAATTATATTAGCAATAAACACGGAGAAAAATAACATTTTAAATATCAATATAAGCAATGGGGGTTATTAGAATATGATTAATTTTATCCATTTTTTGTGTAAATTTAAGACAAAAATTTAGATTTTGGAAAATTAATTTAAAGTTATTTGAACTATGTTTTAAGTTATGTATACAATAATATTCTTGTAACTTAATTTCATTAATATCACAAAAATATTTTGTTAATATTAAGTTGAATCTGGTTATTATAATCGAGAGTCGCGGTAATGATTTTGAAACAGTTTAAGAAGTGATGTTGTATCGGCTGTCAAATGACGATAAATTTAATCGATGTAATTACTGAAATAAGGCGATGCTCACAACAAAACCAGCCTTGTTGTCACTATATTCTGTTACTATCACTAAATATTCTGGTAATGGTAACCAACATTTTTGATGTTCATACTTATTATTTTTCAGCGTGTACTTTTCTCAATTCAAAACAATTCAAATTAATAGATAATAGCGGGAAGTAAAATTATTAATATGGTTCGATTTTCTAATTTGAATGGAAAGAAACATAGAGCACAATAACGTTTATAAATTACAGTAATGCTGAATGTTTGTCGATCTGTTGTCCACTAACATTTTATTTCTGTATGAAAAAAAATAATTATACATTTCATTGGGAGATAACGACGTGCATGCATATGCTCAAGACATCTTCGGTTCAGTAATACGGGGCGATGCGAAGGAGCTGTTTCTCATTGGAATTGCTTGCCGCCGTTAATATCTTTTCCTAAGAAGTGGAATTATCCTGTCGATGGCATTGCGAATGAAGATCCATTTATCGGCATATCGCGATATAAACCCGTCCGGCTAAGCCGCGGCGTAAGC
>JABFPK010001558.1:0-11536 GCA_022817445.1 Habroteleia sp. ZL-2020
ATTTTGAATCTCAAATTTATCAATGACACAAATAATTCAAAATTTGAATAATTTTTTTATTCTAAATTCTAAAATTTATTTTTATCCTCACAACGTAGAAAATGAAATTTATATATGCCCCCATCTCCAATATCAAACTTTTTATAGCCTATTAAAATGATATCGCCACTATAACAAAAAATGTAACAACCCAAAGCCTGATGAATTCAAACATTTCATTTGGTCAATGAAAAGAATCGATTCAACGAAAAAGAAAGTTCCGGGATCATTTAATAAGAATGTTAGGGTGTACGCACAAATAATTCTTAAAATTGCATCGATTTATCATAACTTTTATATCTTCGATTTCCGTGACTTATTGAGATCATTATGATATTAAAAGTTTCAACTTTCTCGCTTTTACTAATATGCCGATGGTACAGTGAGTTCTAAGGTTCGCACGTGTGTGAATTCCTTTTCCATTGCCAAATTACGCAACTACAAATTAGAATTTCGTTTATCAGAAATAAAATAATTTAAATACATCAATCACTCAACTATTTTCAGCAAAAAAATTTTTTTTTAATCTTACTTTCTTGCAAATTAACAGATATAGCATTAGAATCTAAAAAATATAAATGCTTCTTAATCAATAATATGTTAAAAATATATATACAACACAAATAAACAATTATATTTGCAAAATCATGTGACAGTAATTTATATAGAGTAAATAATGCATTAAGATGCTAGCATAGCATGCAAGACAAAATTCAAATCACAGAAATAACATATATTTTTATAAAATCTATCAAATTAGGATAGTGAAAGTAAATGTGTATCGTAAAAGCTTTTAATGTATTTAATTTATTGAGGAACAGAATCGCTCGCATCCGATGGAAAAACGCTTCATTAAAATAACACATTTACATACTTTTTTTTCTACTAAAATTGAGAATAATAATAATCAATAATTTGAATTGATTAAGTTTACACTGATAAATATTTATTTATTACTATTAACTTACGCGTAAACCACTGAAACTCGTATATTTAATCTTACCCCTTACCGCAATAAAAAATAAAAATGTATTTATCTTACCGGATAAGGGAGAATAAATTGAAAGCGCAGTCGTGTAGTGAGATACGTTGTCTTCGTAGATTGGTTGAGGGTAATAGTAATTGTGAGCAATTTGTTTTTGTACGCCAAAGTACAATTCTTCGACGGAAGCAGGCGCGTCGTACCCAGGCTCTCTTATCGATGGCGAGTACCTTAACAATTAATATTAATTATCAATTCAAATGGAGCATGCAATTCATTTCACAAACAGAATATTTTTTTGGTGGTGCAAAAATGATTACAGGGAATAAATCAAGTCTGCAAGTTCCATGAATCATTGTTTATCATTAAACATACATTGCACAGTGTTATATAAAATATATGAATGATTTTATTATTTATTATAGGGTAAAATGTAGAAAAATATATATGTTTGTAATGTACAAATAATAAAGTTTGAAGATTTTTAGAAATATTTGGAAATTTATGAGACATAAAGATGTACTCAACGTGTCTCTAAAAAATTGTATTAATTTAGAAATTCAATTTTAAGTTTTATGGTATTTAAATATACTTATTCCAACTTCATAATTATATTCAAATATTTGACGTTAAAGAGATATATTGACTTTTTTTTTAAACAGTTAAAACGATAATTTATAATTTATATTAAATGATGAGTTTATACTTAAATGATATAATAATTAGAGATAATAATTATCTCTTTAAATTTAATTAATATATATAATATTAATTAAATATTTAATTTTTTAGACTTAATATATAATCAATTAAAAATGTGAACCAAACAACTTGAAATGTATATTTTGAGAAAAGTAGACTAACAAAAATTATTACAGTGAAAATAATTTAATTATTTTTTTAATAAGGATTATTATGGCAAAGTTTTTTAATCGTTACTTTTTATTTAAAAATCTTATCATAGTAATAAATAATGTATGTTTACAAAATATTATTGTTTGAATCTGATTGAATTAAGTAGATCTTAACAATTTAAAATGGAATTATTCTTGCAACACAATTGGAAATATCTATTTGTTTTCAAAATAACATAAAAAATCCATTCATTTAAAATATATAATTGTAAGAGTGTAAACAAAATTCACACTCACCAAAAAATGCTGTAAAATGTGTATATTCATACATAAAGAAAAAATACATTTTAATATATTAAAATCAAAATATGCAAAATTTGTATATCAAAATTCAAACCTTTTCAGAAACTTTTTATGTCAATGCTAACTGAGATCACGATTCTTTTTATCTACATAAACCAAGTATAATAAAATTTGAATTTTTCTTATAAACATAATTGAATCTTTAAGTGCTGGAAAAAAGATAAATAGCTAAATTGATACGTTACCAATAATCAGGTTCCGCCTGGGCTTGATGAGAAAGTCTGCTGTAACCACCGATACACGAACGAGCCCGTTGATAAATCGGGGCGGCGACACTGTGTCTCCTCAAATAGACATAATTTTCTAAATCCCAGGGATCGACATAGCGACGATTAGATGAAGAAAATCCCTCGCCGGAACTTTCGCCGGAAGAGCGTTGCGAGTCGAGCGAATTCCAATAGATCGATGATGAAGCTGCCGGCATCGCGTTTTTAATTTCTTTTTTTTACAGAAAATAAAAGAACACTTCACAATAGCATAAAACTAACGTTCAAATATTGCAAGAATTACAAAACCACATACTTAGAAATTAATATAGTTGCATATTAAAAACACTTGTTACAAATAAAATAATGAACTAAATGAAAATTGTTTAATTTTTCGATTTTTTTTTAATTTTGTTATTGATTATGTATGAAATTACGATATGCGAATTTTTATGTCATGTGTTGGGATTGCAAAGTTCTCGCAGCGTGTTGCGCGCATCATCACACAGCTCGCGCCGTGGTTGATCCACGTTTGTGCCACTCTCTATGATGAAAAGAGAGTTTCACACCTGAGCATCGTCCCCACTATCTGAGCATGCCACCGGGAGGAAAAGGCGTGCGTTTACACATGTGCCTGAGCGTACGAGTTATTGCTATTACATTTTTTAAGATAACAACACGTTGTTCGAAATTTTCACCGCTCAAAACGAAGAACATGATGTTACGGATAATAATAGGGACAAGAACAACTCGCTCGTAAACAATGGCAAATTATAGCGCCAATAACACACTCGATAATAAATACAACGATTTTTGATTCATGACGCTCGCACATGATTGCGGCATCTAATATATGTACGGCAAATTTGGGCAATTATTGCGCAATGAGTTTCGTCGAATATTTGAGCAACATGACAGAAATCCGATAGAGGCGCGTTTGTAACATTTGCTTAATACTTGATTGATATTTATGCAAATTTATTAAACGTTAAATGGCGATCAACCTTATAACATGCATCACGTAAATTAATTTCAATTTAAACATTCAAGTAGCAAAATTAATGGTGATAATTATTTACATTTGTAACATTTTTAATACAAATTTAGAGATTTGAACTTGGATTACTATGTATAAAGTCTGACTAATGAATTAGAACATCTGTAGAGAGTAAGACAAAGTTTCGTTTTCGAAATAAAAAGAAATTAAATTATATTTAATAACTGAAAATTCAAAGTTTTGTTGCTGTTATTGATAGTTGGAAACAACTCACTTTAATTCATATTTTACTGAATAAAATATCTTTGCCTTTAGTGTTACAATAAATATGATTACGTCAATGCAAAATACGTGTTTGTTGCACGATGATACTTAAATTATATACAAATGCGGGGTGTGTTTATGGGAAAGGTCGCATCGAAAAGGTAAAGGATACTACGATTATAAGAATGTCCTTTCTCAGCCTTTCCTTTCTCATTCTATTATCCATGTATGACCTTACACAGATCTCAGTATTATTAGATATAATAATACACAAAACGAGCTCTAGTTACCTCGATCGCTGTTTTCATCGCGATAAAATAGACTCGAATTTAAAAGAAAGTTTACCCTTCGTTAATATTTCAAGCAAAACGAATAAGATACAATAATGAAAAGATTGTGCTTTGGATGATCAAGATTTACTAACTAAACTATAGCTGCAACGTTATCTCTTCTTTTTGATTTTAATTGTGCTAAGTGCTTTGAGAAATCTTGCGAGAAGTTCTTGGTGAAAGATAATGACCCATTGCAACGAGCCGGTTTTCATACCGATTCAAAAGCCGATTAGCGACTAAACTAAGTTATAATCAAGGTTTCGAATGAAAACAACCATTTGAAATGTCATTTTGTTTATTGTCTAATACTGTAATCAAATGATTGATGTCTAATATTAAATAACATCATTGAAAAAACTGAATCGAAAACAATTATTATGAAAACCAATAATTACAAATGTATATCCAAAAAATACTTTCCGACGCGACGTTCCATTTTTGCCAGCAACGTCGGTCTTGCACGAAACTAAAGTTAGTAATATCACTTGTACAACACTCCAGTGCAGTATATTCATTTTGATCATTGGACGCGCTAACTAGTCCTCGATTATCCGCTATTGAGTTATGACTAAGAATATTTACAAACTGGGATAAGACGGCTTAACGGAATAAATCATTGTTTCTTATCGACGCAAGAAAAAATTACTATAACTCGATGCCTTTAGTAGCATATATCACAGAATCGGATCTCAAAGTAGTTATGTCAACGCACTGAGGGTCTTTAAAACAGGACCAAAGTACGCACTTCTTCACTACAAATCATCGCTCAAACTCCTGCCTTACAAATTTACTCGCGAGACATGCGAGACAGATGGTTTCAAAAACATATATAAAATAAATCGTATCTATATGTAATTTGTACGACATATTTAATGTTAAATCGATTATCATCTCGATTACTTTTAAACATTAAATTCATAAGTTGTTTGCAATGCGTTATTACGTTTTTACATAAATTACACTTTGAGTATAAGGCTTAATTTAGAATTACATTTCCAACATAATGCAAGTAACTCATAATTATAAATAATTATTAACTAAAGTTAAATTTGATTTGGCAATGATATATAAGTTTCGGTGATTTCAAAATTTTATTTGAATTTTCACGATGCATTGTGAATGCAATCAACGTGGCGACAGAGTATGCTTTCCTTATGCAATGTTTGTACTAACATTTGTGTTAATTGTTTAGGTCGATCTTCATCTTTCTTGATCAAGAAGAACTGAAGCCGCCAAATCTAAATTGTATTCGGTCGACCTCAAAGCATTCTCACACTGTTGTCTGTCAGCTAACCCTAACCTGGAAAATAAATCATAAACCTCGTTAATAAAATAATTATAATTGCTATAACGCAACGAGAAACGCTAGTGATTAAATTAAAATATAATTATATGGCACCGACCGACGAAATCATATAAATGTCATCTTCCATTAAATTACACTTCACTTTAGATCATTTGATTGGATTTGAAGATTAATATGAATTAACGAAGAAGACGATGACAAAAGAGACTTAATAATAGTTCGCATAAATACAATAATTACTATCCTATTTTATTATAACTCTATAATCAAAATTAAAATATTCCATACCTAGTGAGATTTTCGACTTTGGTATTCCTGACGCTAATAATATGTTTGGCAGCTTGATTAGTATCCCACCCGGTAGCCTGTAACGCCTCAATTATTTCTTGTTTCGATGCATCATTGACTTCTCTCTGAACTTTCATAACTTTGTTTGCGCGAAATTCGTCATCCATTGACATAACCACTTGTTGGGAAGCCCCGGTTAAGGAAGGACTAAGTGTAATTACGGACGGGGGTCTGGAAGCGGATGGTGTTGCATGCGAATAATCGACGGTCTCGTTCATTTGCTGCAAAAGATTTCTAGCGGTCGAAGGTGAAGGGGAAGGAGAACCGAAAATTGAAGCTTGAGTCGCGCGGGTCGGAGTGAATTGCATCAAATCAGAATTCATGGACGAAGTCGCGGGAGAGCCGGCATTTTGGCTCTGATTAAAGCCATTTATTAATGGTTTCATTGGAGACCATGCGGGTGGAGGGGGGTTGTACATCGGTGGCTGTTTTTGATTTCCCAAGTTTAGAAGAATATTTTCTTGCTTGCTGCAAACTCGAGGCAATGTTTGTCCATGACGAACGTTCGACTGAGGGCTCCCTTAAAAAGTGATTACAAAATTTAATACTTCTAGTTTTATTTACGTGTAAGCAATACAAAATTGCACTTTAAACACACATACACGAAATAAATAATCTTTATTCCTTTTAAATGTAATTCATGAATATATACACCTGACTCATTTATTTCATGCTTACTTATTTTATATAATTTATAACGATCTTCATTTACATTGTACGTACCCAAATGCGTGTTCAGCGTTTGTGACTGGAACACAAATCCTGTACTCGTACTAGGCCGGGACGCGGAGCCGATGTTTGCAGAGTGATAATTTCTAAGAATATTTTGTTGTACAGTCTTGTTATAAAGAGTATTGAATTCACTCTGCGACAACTGTTCCAAATTCGGTACGTTTTGCTTCAGTTCTTCATAAACCTGTTCGGACAACGAGCCTGAAGGTACTAATGGTCTTAAAGCAGGTGCCACGTGTCCGTTACCCATTCTTGGCTGCTGCGTCGGTTCTTGCATTTGAATTAACGACGCTGCCTGGCCCTGTCCAAAGCTTTGATTGTGATTGAAACTTTGTCCAACGTGCAAACCATTGTCGGTTTGATTCTTTTCGTGGTTCTGTGCAACTTGCAGCAAGCCACTTTGGCTCTGCTGAAATATCTGACCCACGATTACGTCCGACAAATTCTCAGTGATGGTAGAAGTCTGACTTTTCGGTCTTTGCATGGATGAACCCTGCGACGATTTCTGTTTGACTGACTGTGGCGGAGGTCTCAGGATGGGGATATCCGTGTTATCCGGAATCTTAGCAGCTGGCGCCCTCTTTGGCGTATCGCCCAACTGCTTTTCCATTTCCGCCAAAAAAGCCGGGTCCAGCTTCCTCGGCGAAACTGGCGACTTAACATCTACGGACAGTTGTTCGAAAGCCTGCGCCAAATCCGGATTAATCTTTGCCTTAGTTGGGCTTTCGTTCGGGCCGATAGGGGGCGTAGGCGGCGGCGGTGGCGTCGCAGTCAAGCTAGGGGCTTGGCCGACGATATTCACGTACGTCTGAGAAATTTCGTCGACGTGCAAGTCCTCCGGCCACGACGGCGACTTCTTTACTATCTCGCTGTAAAGTGATTCCTGCGAAGTCTGTTCTTGGTTCAGCTCCAGACTACTGTACTGATTGTTATTAGATAATTGCTCGCTCTCGATGTTGCTGTAAGTTTGAGAAAAATTCAGAAGCTCCGGTGTCACCTGACTGTAATACCGCGAGGTAAAAACTCGCGACGTATCGAACGGATCCTGGGTCGCCCCCGGCTCGGGAAAATTGGCGTAGGTGCGGAGTTCGTCTTCCTGCCAGTAATTCTGTTGGGTTTTTTCAGCTATGTTTATCGGTTCGTCAATGATGTTGACGACGCGACTGCTCTCGGACTGATGTGCAGCCTGCACCTCCGCGTTCGCCAATTCTTCTGGGGATAGATCGATGAGAGTTCCTTCTTGACTAGTGCTTGGTTTCGGCAGAGATGTGCTCGGTTTCTTGATAGGACTAGATCGTAGATCGTTCTGGAGGATTGTATAATTAAATTGCTTGCGAGATCGAGGGGTTGTGTTGCCTGAGGTTCGCTTTTTAAGTTGATCAGAAGGAATGCCAACTATGTCGGGTGGTGCCATGGGATTGCGAAGGTACACGTTATCGATAGTCGTGGGGCTTCCCCAACTCTTGCCGAAAGGCTCTCCATGACCGGTGTGGATGAATGAATTCTCGAGAGGCTTGCTGATGTCCTCGGGTTGCTTTTTACGCATGGGGTCTACTAAACACCTTGGAAATAGGCCAATCTAAAGTAAAAATGTGATAAAGATAGAAATTATTTTATAATTATATAAAAAACTTATTTGTTAAGGCGATGCTTAAAGTCTCCTGTAAAGGAGTTAGTGTCTTTTTAAATATTATTCAAAATATATTGTATTCATTTCTGTAATTAATTCATCCGCTTCTTGCAACGTGGGAGAATTTTATAAATAAATAAAATTTAAATTTTATTGAGAATTGTGTCACAGAGGTCAAAATTTTGCATACAAATTTAATTTTATTTATTTATAAAATTCTCCCATGTTGCAAGAAGCGGATGAATCAATTTCAACTGTTAATTAATAATTCATTATTTTTTCTATAAAAATAAAGAATACCCTAATTTAGTAATGCTATAAGCAAAGTCTGCTCCAACGGAGTTAGGGTGCTTTTAAATATTATTTTTTTGTTACTGAATTAGTTATTAAGTAATATTCAGACGATTTTTAATTAACGGAAAAATACTATATTAAATAAAAAAATAGTTTTAATGATGTCATTTTTTTTAATTTACGGAACTCATTTTTTTCCATTCTTAAAAATTAGTTCTGTACTTACAGCAACAGTGCACAACAAAAAATGTATCTTTTGCAAAAAAATATTTTCTCAGAGTGATAGAATCGTGGGATTATTTCAAACTAAATTTTTACGTTTTCGTAAGAAATATATTTACAATAACCCTAATCTAGTAATTATCTCTTGAACAACCTCCTTAAATTAAAATAATTATTGAATTCCATAATTATAAACAATTTATATTTTTTAATATTATTCTTTTATGTTTCAAAGATCTATAGTATAAATTGGCTAATTATTATATTTATATAACAAATACAATAGCATTTAACAACAAATTTCGAACATATAATTTAATCATTATTATACCTTTCTTAAATTCATAGTTATATGTTTACTATCTATTACATGTTACCTACTATCTAATTATAGTGTATATAAATAACCAAATGACGTTTTCCACCAAATATAATTAGATTAAACGTTAAAAAATTTGTGTAAAATTCTTAAAATCTAATAAAAATTGCAGTTTTATTTCAATTTCAATAAAAATAACGAACCGACTTTCGATTTCTTCCAGTAATTTTTTTAATTTCACATTACTAAAAGAATTCATGTGATATAACAACGAAAATAATTATTCATGCAAGTTTATAATAATTAGATAAAAGAAGAATAATTATAGATTTAAGATGCATGCATAACATATTCATTGAAAATATACAACAATAGCTTCATCGAATACCATTGTTATTCCTCTTTCATGTTAATCATATGCAGTCTAACTATTTATAACCTGATATTTTCATACGCGTTCGAAATAAATCTAATATTATCGCATATATTTTTGTTACGCCCACCTGAAATGTTCGTTGATTTTGTCCCTTCCACCAATAGTTTTCTGGCTTTCCGTCAATAATTACAATATCGTCTCCATGTTCTATAACCATTTTATCAGTCTCTTCAAATCGATTCAACGCTTTCATCATTGAAGGAACCATACCAGTCAATGATTCCTTCAGAGAAGCAAAGGTCGGTCTTTCCGCCGGATCTCTATTCCAACACTGAAGCATCATTTCGTACATTTTCGGTGGACTAGCTTCCGGTTCGTATAATCGTTCGCCTTCTCTGTCGATTTTTTTTAATATTTCTGAGCCTTTCAAACCGATCCAAGGCTCCTCGCCGAACGTTAACATTTCCCAAAGAGTAACGCCGAACATCCACACGTCCGAGGCATGACTAAATTGTCGTGCTTTTAAAGATTCCGGCGCACACCAGGGAAATGGTACTTTTTTGTGTTCCGTCATCACGTAGCAGTCTTCTTTTTGCGGTAGAGCCCTCATTAAGCCAAAGTCACCGATTTTGATCCTATCTACTGAACTTAGAAGCACGTTCCTGCAAGCTAAATCTCGATGAAGGAAACGCTTCGCTTCCAGATAAGCCATACCAGTGGCAACTTGTAAGGCATAGTTGCAGAGAGTTAGGACGGATATTTGACCACAAGGTTTGCGTAGGTAATTGAGCAGCGCACCCAACGGAGCCAATTCGGTCACCATCATCATTGGTTGTGACAACACAACTCCGTACAGTCTGCAAAAGTTTTATATTGCTTGTTTTATTTGATATTTACATTGTATATTGCAATAAATAAGAAAATTATAGTTATCAAATATATCTTTGATATTTTATACAATTATAAGTTTTTTTTAACATTTTTAACAAATTTTTCTTGCACATATATCTTAATTTTTTCAACGACGTATAAAAACAGTTTCTTAAGAGACTTTATTTGCAATGAACAGTGAGAAATAAACAAATTAATATTATCTAATTATAAAGTGTTTTTTGCTTTATAACTTTATAGGATTTCTAAATACTATTAAGTTCTATACACAGATAAAGCTTATCTTAGTAATCTCGAGTATTAGTTCAAACTAATATTGACTAACGATTACAATTGTAGTTGTTAAATTTAAATCAAATATTCAATTATAATACAATCAAAAGTATAGAAAAATCTTTTAAATAATAAATTTAAAACACATATATTTATTTACTAAACTACATGGCATAATAAAATACTAACACATTGATATAATATATTTGTTTAGCAATATAAAAAACATATTATATATTTGAAATTAAAGACATTTCTAAATATATGAGGATAATGAAACCCTGGTCATTAAATTTAATTATCTTTTATGATAAAAAGTATATTATGTTTTTATTTCGAGTATCTCATGTGACATAGATTCTATTTTTTTAATGAACAATAATTACCTTTCAACTGCTAATTACTATAATTATAAATATGATTAATTGCTTATATCTAAGCCTGGTTTAAGACACCTTTATTCAATTACTATCAAACAAAATATCATTTTACTTGTTCAACTCCTTGACTCAATTTACAGGAGTTTATGATCTGAATATATGATTCAACAAAGATTGTGTTAAGAATTCTAAGGCGGAAAACGACGCTGAATAGTCATGAGAAATCACTTATTTTGTCATGTAAAACGTTGCCTCATTGCCACTTAATGCGTTTGGCTTCATTAATATTTATTTTCTTTATCAATTTGTGATTTAATTGATTAGCATCATTAGCGTAACTCTGAGTCTTTTCAAAGCATCATTCTGAAACGGATTTTCTCAGATGGAAACTAATGAATTTTTCATTAAGGAAAAACGCATTTTGGGGTTACAAATATCGATTCAATAACAGTTCATTGCAATGCTCTTTGTTGCAATTTATTTTTAAATATAGTTATTATAATAAATTATTTTATTATAATTTAACATAATTAAACAATATAATACAAAAAGGTCTTTTTGTCTTTTCGTCTACAATATATTTGACTAAAAATTTGAAAAAATTATGTTTTTTTTAATAGTTTTGAGAAAATTTCCCCACAGGGAACAATGTCAGCAATTTTAATAAAATAAACAAATTATAAGCAATCCACTGTTTATAATTTCTTCCTAAAGACCTAATCAATATT
>JABFPK010001559.1:0-11535 GCA_022817445.1 Habroteleia sp. ZL-2020
GAAATGAAGGAATTGCAGAAAGCCGGTGAGAGGGATTCGAACCGCTCAAGTGGCGGAAATCGACCACAGAACGAGGAAACTATTCTGTATCATTTTTGGATACTTTGCTCAACATCTTCAAGCTTTTTCATGAAATTGCATTTATTACTTTGAAATTTTTTAACTTACTCATAATTTTTAAAGTGAATACAATGGTGATGTTATAATTGAGACCTATAAAAGCGGAAAACAAATTTAAATAAAAATTTCAAACAATCTTAACCATGCACACTCATTTTTAAAGATTTTGTAAAGATTTTAGGGAAAATTACTTCAATATTAAATTTTGAAATTTGACTTAATTTCTATTTCTTCTTATGATTCATTAGAATAACCTAAATGGCAGGTATTTTTTAAGATTCATAAAATTTTTTAAAATATTAAAATTTAAAATGTGTTTAATTGTCAAATATTATTTTGTTTGTAGTGATTAATGTAGTGTTTTAGCTACATTTGACTATTTTATTTGTTAAGACTCTTCTTTTATTGAAAAAAGATGTCTGAAATTATTAATTACTTTAAGAATTAAATATTACTAACGGAAGATGAATAGTTTAATTAGTAATATGCAATAATAAATAGATTAAGAAAGTAGTTTCGAGAACGGTAATTGTATCTTCCATTAAAATTGTTTAACAAACTCCTACAGATGGTACAGAGTTTATTCGTACCAAATTATTTTTTTCACACAAAAATGAGGTGAAATAAATAAATATGAAATAAATTTTATTAAAACGAATACTGTGAATATTATCAATCATTATTATTTCAATTTGGTAAAAAATTAAACACTATCATTTTGCAAAGACGTAAAATATTTATTAAAAGTGTGATATTTACGCGGTTAAGGGAAAGGTAAAGTTTTTCCAAAGTTTCTCAGATACCTCAAACTATCACATCAAAGTGATGTTGACCCCTGGGGGCTACCATGAAATTCTTATTTCGCTACACCCTATGGTAACTAGATGAAATTCAAAATTGGATGTCGATGATAGTCAATCGGAACGCTGACGTGGTCCCCTCAGAATAAAGGAGTCCAACGAAAACTTGCAAATAATTTGAGACTTTGCTCCAAGTCTTTGCCACTTCGCAAGGCTGGACTGGAAATTCAAGCTGACTACAAAGTTTTTAACTCAGTTTGGCGGTTGCCAGTTTCTCCTCGAGTTAGTACCCGGCTGATTCCTTTCATGTCGATTCTTGCGAGAACTAGCTTTTCGACGCCAACCACATGAGAATCCTAAAGCCGCGCGGGATAAACCGAAAATGAGCAATCGACGGAACAGTGAGTTAAGTGGCTGCTTCATTCAACTTTCAACCATTAGTTCGCCTTCGCGAATTCACTTCCCTCGAGTGCGATTACACGTGGCATGCCGATATCGCACTTTAGTGTTATTGCGTGGTTTCCGTCGATGAAATCGTTTTTTTTATCAAAAAGTATGAATATTCTTCTATTTAACTTTCGAAAGAATCAGCATGGAAAATAATAAGTTATTCCATTTGTATAAATGATTTTACTTTGACAAAACTTGTATATATGAACAAGATAATCATCTAGACATATAATTATTAGCAAAGATTATGTAACAGTTTCCAAATTAATGTGGTATGTCAAAGGGGGTTTACCTAGTAAGAAAAGTTGAATGATTGTAAATTACTAGGTAAATGATAAAACAGAATTTCTAATTTACAAGCAAAATAAAACAGACTTAAAGTAATTATTAAAAGAATTTAATTCATTCGATTATGAAATGCAATTCATTATATTTTAACTTTAAGTTAAATATAAAAATATTGAAAATATGATTAAAAATAATATTTCATTTTATATCACAATTTAAAAATATAATTGAATTAAGTTGCCTTTTACAAGGAAACAAGGTTCATCATGATTGGAATTGATACTTGATTTTCATGCAACGACAGGGATCCACTCGAGCGGTCGTTACATTAATTAAAATATTGAATAAATGCAATATGGACTGGGCTATGATTCATCTTTGTCAGAGCAGCACAGACAATGAGAATAAGTTAGTATCAGTAATTAAATTATGAGTTTACCTTGCGTCGATAACTAATTACCGTGGAGGAACAAAAATCTCGAACTGTCTTCTCGTTTCGATTTACATTGCCTTTTACGAGACGAGTGCGGAAAAAGGAGAAAGAAAAAAAGTAGGCGGTACGGGCCAAAGCAAGAAAGAGGATTCATCTTACAGAGTGGGAAGGGTTTGTACTCTTTGAAGTCGCAGCAACGAAAAGATGGAAATAATTAAAAGCAATGAAAGTTTCCCGAACGCTATTAGCCACTTTCGTGCTGCGTATGGCAGGGCTAGAAAATAAAGGTACGTGCCGGTCTTTGGCTGGGCGCGGTAGCGTGCGAGCGACATAAACATTTTAAAGAGTATTTCTCTCATTTACCGCCGAATCTCAGGGAAAAAATTCGCGACTGGCGCAAAGCGCTCTCTCGTTCTCTCGCTCACTCTCTACGCGCTATACGCGGAAACCAGTTTTGCGAGACTGATGTTTTTAGTACCGTTTCGTAATTAAACTCGTGTTCCGCTGTTTCGCCGTCCGTTCATTCCTTCCTTTTTACACATACAAAAAATGCACACGAAAGGAAAAAAAAACATTCGCATATTCGCTAACGAAATCCGCAGCAGTGATAACATTTTCTGTTGTCGTACCGTAACTCGGCTATGAGGATTCTTGATTTAATAGGAAAAAAATTATACATACTTTTGGACGCGCACGGTAAGACAGAACGTCATGTTTTTTTTATCTTTGTGCGTGCTTTACATTCAGATGCGAAATTTATCAGCAAAATCCGAAGCGTGTTGTAATTTTGTGCGGATTTCTTATTCGGCGACGATATTGCACGGAGAATGCCTCAGCCAGAGACACCAGAACAACAATAATTGATGGTATCAAAATGCTTCACAGTTTGACGTGGATTAATGCCTGGAATTTTCTATCGTATAAAAATGACTTGGAGGATTTGAACAAAAATAATTATCTTTGAAATGTTGTGTGTTACCCCCATACAAAACGGTATCCCTGGTGAGGAATAATATGGATTGGAATAATTAATTGGAATATATTCTACTTGCAAATAATTCAGGTTTATCATACACACACACACAGTCATACATTCATTCGCATTACGCAATCTCGAACTGAAAAGCGGATTGTTCGAGGTTGGCTGATTTGATTTAAATCCCGCCCCGACCATGCAAGTATCCTAAATTTTTAACTCACGCAGTTTTGTGTATCATAAACAAAAGTTCGACGAATCCGATTAATGTGTGCGGTTCGTCGATGCAAATGTGTCCCGATGAAAAGATGCCGGACAACATTAGACAGGGCGGTTGTTAAATTTCGAAATGATTTTCTCTGCATATAAAATGTATTTTGTACTATGTGTCTAAAGATATTTACGTTATATTTGGAATAATCTTCTTATTTTCATGTGAAACATTAATAATACATTGAAATACGGTACACACGAAAAAATACTGCAAATAGAAAATAACTCTCTTCAGTTATGCATTTATTCAAGAATATGTTTCTACGGTTGAATTTATTCAATTAATGTTAACTCAATTTTTCGGAATCATATTTGTAGAATAAGAATATAATTGCACATATATACTCCTATTATTCAATTTTTATTGAAACGAAACATATCTTTCACTTCATTAAGCTGATTTAATTACGAATATTCCATCACGTTTTAGCTACATGTTGTTGTGGGAAAAATCAATGAAGAACTATTGTAAGCACATTTTACCATTAAATTTTACTCCAAGTCTTTGAATGAAATTCGATCAGTTCTCCTTTTCTCTTTCAACTCATTAAATCACAATAAGTATTGTTAAATACAATTTTGCAGTCACCATATTTTTCATTGCATGAAATTAAACATTGTGTAGCTTTTTTAATTCAGAAAAATCATTATAAAATTTTAAAAGCATGACTAAATCGAGTGTTTGAAAAAATGTACTCTAACAAGGAAGCAGTTCGTGGTCAACATTCTTCCATTTCATGTTGGAAGGCGTAGTGAGATACAATTAATCTTAGCGTTCGGCCCATGTTCTGACCTCTCAACTCGGGTTTCGGTAATTCCGGATGGTAGCGCAACACCGGAGGATGTGCTAAGAGAATTATGTACATAGAGGACGTCCGGCGTTGGTAGCTCATCTCCCGCAAACGAAGCGAACCGCTACGCTCGTTATTATGTAACGAGAGGCTCGTTATAACGACGGAGACAAATTCTAAAGCTCCCGTATCTCGCCCATTACCGTGCAAAGTCGGTTCTCTGCTTTGATAGTGTCACGGACGAATCGTAGCGTTCACGTGTCTTTAGCATGAACAGAGTCCACCTGAATAATGATCGAGCGACGCATTTTTTAAATGGAACAGCTTTCTACAATTGTTTCTAATCATACTCCATTTCATTACTTGCATTGCTTTAACGAAAATTTTGTGTTTTTCAAATGTCGTAGTTCGTGAAATTTTGAAATTCGAGTTAATAATGGACACAATCTGTCCTAATTGATTTTTAGAATTCAATAATTACAAAGTTACGTATCATATAAGTAATTTACTTTGCAACTTTTAGTATATTTAATACAAATTGAAACGTAAATAAATATATGTTATTGACTATGTATTTTTTTATTATATTTAATAAAATTATGATGGTTATTATTGAAACAAAAGACGGTTTTATCATTTGCCTTGAGCGGGAGAAGCAATTGGCATCGAAGAAACATATTAATTGATAAACGAAGTTTCATATATATATATATATTTATAATGTAAAATATTTTGCAAATATGTGTATTTAACCCCCGTTAGCTCAGTAGTTAAAGCGTGAAACTTAAAACCTTATTGCCGGAGCGTCCCGAGTTCGAATCCCGCTGCGGCATCATTTTAAATTTGGCATTAACCTGGATCTAGCGCATAATCCAGACTGTTGCCAGATCACTATCGAGGTTTG
The DNA here is from genome assembly GCA_022817445.1 of Habroteleia sp. ZL-2020. Lineage (NCBI taxonomy): Eukaryota > Metazoa > Arthropoda > Insecta > Hymenoptera > Scelionidae > Habroteleia > Habroteleia sp. ZL-2020. The sequence continues at coordinate 5,036 of JABFPK010001559.1, forward strand.
TTTCAGATTAATGCCAGATTAAATCAAGGTTGCTAAATACAATTTGAAGAAAGCCTAATTCAGAGTATTATCTGAATGATCATCCACACGATATTCATACTCGATTCAAACAATTCTTTCTCATATGGGTTATACTGTATTCAAAACAGTAATGCATGTTATCAATCAAATATATATAGAACCTCGTTTTCAATGAATAAATTTAATACTGTACAGTAAAATAATAAAAATTTTCCAGTTGTAAAGTAATTATTTATAGTTATAAGTTATGAATTTTCTCTCTTATATATAGCAGAAATTGTAGATTCATCAAATAATACATAGTTTACAGAAACTGAAAATTTCTTTTCAAACTCAACGTTCATCGAACGTACGTAGTTCTTAATATTAATTAGTACCATAATGAAAAAGTTATCTAGATCTTCGGGCCAAGCGTATGGCATAAAATTATAATCGTCCCTAATTGCAGTACTTTGACGGCGTAAATTAAGAGGACCATTTGAATTGTACGAATCTTTATATTTCAAAAGTTGCACAGAATAAAAAGCAGGTACAAATTCATAGCTCAAGAAGTTCATTAGGTTGGGGATCGTAAATAAATACTGGAATAAAAACGTCCCCTATCACTTAAGTGCCAAAACTTTGGACAGAAGTATATCAATTTTCTTTTTCCTCGGCATTTTACGATCGCTCTAAAAAGTCGTTAATGAAAGTAGCGTATCCTGTAAGAAAAATCGCTGAATGAATTATATTGTCAGATTCTTGGCACAAAAAGTCTCTTAATCTAGTGAGAAACCGCTGATCTGGCAATGTTGTATAAATGACCCGAAGATTGAAAAGAACGTTGAGCTCTATGTTGTGCATTATCGATTCTACTTTGTTATGTGCGTACTTTCACAAAAACGGAAAAACCTTTAGTTTGTCGTCGCCGAGCAATTAATATTGAATGAAGTGCGATAATAGTGATATATTTTTTCATTCCAAATGTAACTGTAACGACAAAAATATTATTTTTGCGTAGATTTCCGCTGCGAGTTTCAGTTTTCGGGAATCAAATTTTCATATGCTCTTTTGTTGTGACAAAACTTCCGACCTTTTTTGCCCAAGAAATTATGTAACAATATTGTCTATTGCGTAGGACATATGAAAATTACTAACAAACGTTTGTAGAAAGGTACGTGATCATCCATATTCATAAAGATTAAAAAGAAGGATTGTCTCATATCAGTAAAAAATGGGTGTTACAGATGTAGTCGTTCGTTAAATAAAAACCCGAGTTGCACAGGATTTAATTTCCGTCGTGTCGAATTTGTTCTAGTAACATTCATTTTTCCCCATTTGTGTGAAATAGTTGGGCTGTTATCTATTCTAGATTACGTACAAAGATAATTTGGTTCTATTTATCAGGTTTTAGCTATAATGGTTTATCTTATCGATCCAGTTGATTAAGAATGGTTAATTGAAAATGAAATCGAGCTCCTTTTTGCAAATGTTAAATCATACATTAAATTAAAAGAGTGTACGTAAAACGGAATTAAGTTACGTGAGTATTGAGTAAATCCGTATCAAATACAAACATTGCATGAATAATGAAACTTATTTTAACGAACGAAATATATTTTATCGAAATTAATATTATGTGAAATGCTTTTGTAAAAATTTGTCCTCGCAGGTCTAAATGTTGCCTAACCCCATTATAACAAAATTATCTAAATTTATTATTTATTATTAGTTATTCCGTTCATGTTTACTTTCAGGTAATTAGATTTATATAGAATTTTACTTTTACTACACATTGCATTTGAATATTTTTGATTGATCATGGATTCTAGTTGTACACTTCATTCGTCACACAACTTTTGTCATACCAGCTGAACAAAGAATACAAACCTTGAACCGACATTAATGGATTCGAGCATAATTCGTGGCGAAATACCGAAGGACATAACTGCGGTGCATGTTTGACCATTTCCGAAATGTGGTACGATTTTGAAGCGTAAGTCTGACGTAGGGCGTTAGTGAGATCAATGTGTTGCAGGCGTGCACGTGACAGTGCTACCAGGGAGTCAATTCACGCGCAGTATAGTAATTAACCTGCGGTTTAATGTGACCGTAGCACCTGCCGCGCGGCGAACAGCGATTTATGTTCGGCGTCTGTTGACAATGTTTACGCAGACTTTGCGCACTTACGCGACACGGAGACCTTCGGCTTCGCCCTCGGCCTCTCGCGGTGACGTATCAAATTGAGCCGCTACGCTACTGCGATTTATGAGACAACGGCATACCATTTGCGAGTGATTACGCGACGAATCCGGCGTATCAGGCAAATAGGAATATCAAAGCAGTGTTTAAACTGCGGCTCGACGCGTCAGGTCGTGGCACGAGGATTTGTGGTGCGAACGACAATTGATTTACACGCAGGTAAATGGTGCATAGCACGCTATCCCATCCCTCTTTGCCCCCTTCTTCTGAAATCCCATCACTTGCAGCCTGTCCACAAGCGTAATTGTTCCGTTTGGTTCTGGCCCTTCATGAAAATTACGCGTCCTCACTCATCAAGGCTTGTGCATTCGAGAGAGTACTTCCTTATTCACCGACGTTCAACATTCCCTGCACAATCCGATGTCCCACATTTATGCCATCCCAGGACAATTCCATTATTTGTCATTACTCGATAAGCGATGTTATCAAGACAAATTTATTAACAGATAATAATCAATTTGGTCAATTATTTTTTACACAAAATTAAAATTTAAAGAAAAAACGAGGTTTGGTGGTATTAATATTAAATAATAAATACATGTAATGATAATAGATTAAATTTATCAAAGCACTGATATTTATCGTCATTAGACGGAATGCATATTGAAACGAAACTATTCATGTTATAATAAAAGTTTTTAATAAATGATATAATTCGATATCGTTTAATAGGAATTATATTTAATAATAATAACAACAAAGGTCCGATGGGTTACTTTGCCTATCATATTGTAATATAATTTAATGGAACCTTAATTTAATCAACATGTCAAATTTCAAGCTTATCCATGTTATGAGAACATATACCCTGAATATTTTGAATTGCTAATAACAAGCAAAAAATGTTTCCTTGAGAAAATCCAATAATACTCTCTACACGTGTATAATATTTTTCTTAATTTATACAAGCTATTCATGAATAAATCGTATATTAGTTTATTTTAAGTTCAGATCATATTAATTAGTATATATTACCTTTACACACAGGTAAATTGGATTTAAACATAAACGAATTATAAACAGAAAATTACTTCAGGTAAATTAATTTAGTATAAATTAGATTTGTACTTGATTTTCTCGGCCGTTCCAGTGAAATATATATAGATTAATATCAAACATTTTCAACGATTTCCCAGAATGACATATAATACATACTTATAAATTATTTTGTTCTTTTTCTTAACTTAAAAAAAATCCTACCTCTTTTCATTATTATTATGTAATCAAGCTTCTTAATATGAATTAATTGTTTTTTAAAAATCGTTCGAAATAAATGTTCATAAAAACCTTGGAAAAAGTTATAACGTGTTATAAACACTGGACGTTACCAATATTTCATGTATTATAAATTTGTTTGTTTTAATTTCGAGACTAAAATCTACATTTATTTTTAATTATATTTCATGATTGCAAAAAAAAATCAGTAAGACCATCGAATATTAAAACTCTTTACAATATCTAGTCATGAAAATTATATATTTCAACGACAGTCGCATTTTTAATCAATATAAATAAATGTATCTTTTGCCGCAATGAATTCACTATCATATGTAGCATTTTCACCAATAGAACCACAAAATTAAACGTAAAATTGAATCGACAATTCAATTTATGTATTCGTTGTTTCGGTATAAAACAATTCAAAATCTAATTAAGGATTAAAATATTAATAAAAGTGAGACAAAAGTGATGGCCGTTTTTACATTAATTTTGGCGTGTTTTAATTGCATTCCTCATAATATAAAACCGGTTTACAAACAAACACGCAAGCCCAACGCCGTCCACGTAAAAACTCGACGTTCTAAACAATCATATAACCCAGAATAAACAAATATTTACGGAGAAAAGGATTTTGTTAATTTACGCCATATAAAACAATATAAATTTTTCACCCACAATAATTCCTCTTTAGAAAATTTAACCAACATTAAATTATTTTTGTTAATTGTTTTAAAAGGTTTACATAACTTAATTCTTAAACATGCATTTTCATTTATAAACTTTGAAAGTAAGTAGCTTAAATTAAATATTTTTTACCTATGAAAATAACGTTCCGAGGTAAGAAAACCGAGCACAATTCGCGCGCGTATCAAACGCGAATTCTTTGCGTTCCCAGAAAACATATTCGAATTTGAATAAACACTTTGAAAGCTAATAAAATATGAATTCAATACCTAAGCACTCCTTTGATATAATTGTTTAAACAAACTTTTGACACGAAATTATAGTAGTTGTGCTTGACAAACTCAATAAAAAATACCATTACTTTAATTTCAGTGCTTACCGGCAATGAAAATGGTGAAACTTATAAAAATAAACGGACGGGACGCATAATTCAGCGACATGAAAAAGTGAATTATACTTATAAAGCAAACTTCTTTTTCAATACATAGACGTTTAAAATACTATGGAATTTATAGTGCATTCTAAAACCGCAAGCAAGCATGCACGTGTACTTCTCGACTTGTCGATTAATAATGAAAAGAAGTCGGGCAACTAATTTTCATGCTTTTCTTTCGATAATACATGTCCGAGCGACCGCATGCGCATAAAAAGAAAAGTTTATTTGTAGAGGAAACTTCGTATCCGTTAATAATCGATTAAGATAGACCGAAGTCTTCGTCGTGCAAATCCAGCACCGCTAGCTTATTGTTTTGAAAAAGTTTAAATTTATCGGTGAATTCTTAGCGTACGCCCAGAGGAATCACGGTCCTTCGTTTATCGCCGCGAAACGCATTTAAGAGATGAACCAAGTTTAAATGATTAGTTTCTTGCGAGCGAAACGAAGCTAAAACACTTTGCTCGTTAAATAATTATACAAGCGTGAAAAAAGAGATAATCAGGCAGAGATAATTATTTAGTTATTTGAATATATATTTTTTATTTAATTAAATTAGTATTATCAATTTCAAAACTAATTCAATAAAATCAACTCTTAATTTTAAATGGTAACGTTTCTGTATTTTAAGTGAATTAGAAATATTTTAGACCAATTAAACTTCTTTCTTAATTAAAATATAAGGGTATTACAAATTTTAACGTAGTTACAGTTCAGTACAGTCGTAAAAATTATTTCGTTACATGTGAACTTTAAGTAGTTTTTTCTCAATTCTTTCTTAAATTTATGTTTTTTGTTATTCCTATTTTTAAGTATAAATTATTTTTTTCGAAAGCTGGTAATTCATTTCTTAATTTGTTATAATTACTTATCTTATACCCCAATAAAAAGTTATAGAAATAAACGTAATATACATATATAATATACAAATGTTCACATACAACTCGCATGGAAAGGAACAATAGCATGGGGCTGGATCGCGAACACGAGCTAGCCCCATACGCTACACCACTGCCAGACCAATGTCAGCCTGATACCATTTTCAAAAGTAGGAAAGAAACCAAATAACATGGCATAGAACTGGCACAAGCCTGGAAACAGCACAGGACATGGCTGGCTCATGTCTGCGGTCCAGCCCCATGTCATACTGTTTTTTTTTCACGTGGAAATCTTTAACAAAATATTTCTAATTTTACGTATTGTGATTTCATGTATAAAATATATTAACATTTATATAATTATAGAAACATATTATTTATTATTATATTTTTAAGTAATTATTGAAAAAAAAATTCAAATTACTATTATTTTGTATAATTTTTATTTCACGCGCCTTTATAATTTATTTTGTTATATAAAATTAAATTTAAACTAATTTGATAAAAATAATATTATAAAGAATTTAGTGGACATCGATTAAATTCTCGTTAGGATCATAGTAAAAAGTAAAAAAAAGTACATAAGTTTACTCATATTCGAATTTTAAAATACATTTTCACATTAATATATATTACTTTTAATAAATTATTTTCGTAATTATATTGAAATTTGATACAAATATTTGTGTAAAATAAACTACATTTTTTATATATCTGATAGTTATTATTGTGTCAAAACTTTAGAAGAAATGATTTTCTATAATTACAAGTTTAATTTTTGTTTGTTATATATTTTATTGTAAATATTATTCTGAGTCTTTCGCGGAGAAGAAAGGTATTTAATACAAATTTATATATTTTGTGATAGTTAATTTTACTCCAAATTCTCTCACGTTCCATATACTCTCTTCTTCACTTACAAAAAAGTTTAATAAATTTCATACATTATTTTCATTTATCCCTATTTTACTGTCTTCAATTTTTAAATAATTTTTTGCAATATTATTCACATTTTTCTATAC
>JABFPK010001560.1:0-11535 GCA_022817445.1 Habroteleia sp. ZL-2020
GCTATATATAAAGCTTTTCAAACACACTCTAATAATACAGCGAAAATCAGAAACAAGCTTATTGTACTACTAAAAATATTGCTTTTTAATGCGTATTTGGAAACAATGCTCGTTTGATTCAAAACAAATTGCAAATCAAAATAATTTGCAGTTATTCACTCGCCAAACAAATTGAGTTTATATTTAGGAGTAATAACTTTGCGCTCATAAATCGTAACACTTTGTTTTATCGAAAGCCAAGTGAGTGAGCGCATAATAAGACTATTCCGAAATACTTTGATATCCTATCGACTAATCAAGAAACCGTTACACGAACGCGAGGATTGAATGAGACATAGAGAAATATTCAGCATGAAAGATAAGGTACTGGCGGTTAAGACAAACATACAAAAATCAATTACATTATTTCCAAAACAAGTTCCGAGCGATCAAGATCATTCGTTCTAGAAATTCGGTTTTCTTATCTCGAGAATAAAGCCTCTTGTGTATATTCAAAATAAATCTCAAATCTAAATGTTGAAGAAATGTTCCTCGTTTTTCTTGCGGAGAAAAAATGGTTACCGTAACCAATTTGTAAAAGTGAATTGTAAGTTTGACCATTTTTTGGTTATAAATACCACGTTGATAAAAATATAAATACGCAGAAAAACGAAATTAATATTTATACAAAAATATATTTCTATTTTAGATATAACCATATTTTTTATTAATATATATTTAATGACGTGATAAAGACTAAATTAGAGATATTTCATTACAAAAATATATTTAAAGAAATATGTTAAATTAATAAATTAATTTTTTTTAAATTGCTCACATATTCGATGATGCGAATCAAAATTTGTCACAATGGAATAAATTGAATTCGAAAAACGACTTCGTCTTCACGTCAATGAAATGGTTAACGTAACCATATTTAATGGTTATATTAACCATCAAATATGGTTGGACTAGAAATTCACCGTATAAAAATGGTTACAGGTACCATGCGAAGTAGGTACTGTAACCATGCAAATGGTTAACGTAACCATACTGATGATTAAAGTAACCATACGTAATGGTTAACGCAACCATACAGATGGTTAAAGTAGCCATATTTAATGGTTAGCACAACCATACAAATGGTTAAAGTAACCACGCTTAATGGTTAACGTAACCATACAGATGGTTAACGCAACCATAAAGATGGTTAAAGTAACCACACTTAATGGTTATTTTAACCATTAAATATAGTTAGATTGGAAATTTACCATATAAAAATTGCAAAAGATACCACACAAAAACTATAAAAACGGTTAATGCAACCATTGTTATGGTTATCATGACCATTGTTGTTTTAACTGCATAAAAATGGTTATTTTAACTATCCACCTTTCTGTTAACCAAAAAAAATGACTTTTGCAATTTTTTCACATTTTTTTTTAGATTTTTTGAACTATCGAGGACAATGTCAATGTTTTATTAGATTTTTATTTATTTATTTATTTATTTATTTTATGGTAAAAATTTTTATATTTTCTTGAAGATATATATCGGTAAACGGTACACATCGACAAAAGTTGTACCGATTTTTACCAAACCGCGCAATCGAATGTTCTAAAAATATCTCCAAATTGTCCAAAAATCTCTAAAACAAAGTAAAATTGTAACTGTTATTTCTCCTCGTGTACATCCGGGTTCGTTGTATATATATACACATTATCTTGACATGTATCAAGTTCGAGTTAAAAAAGTTTTAGTTTCCGATGAACTTCGCGACACATCTCATTTTAAGACAAAAATGAGATAATGTAGATTTCTTCGTGTTGCAAAACGAGAGATCATTGAGTGTATTTTTCTATCGTTGCCGTTGAAGCAAAAAACATTCAAATTTACACAGATATTAAACTGTATAAAGCCTCGAAAAAGCAATCTTTGCGCGCGAACAACGAAAGGAATAATCAGTTCGTAATAATTTTATTGCGGTTGAAAAGAAAACTATGTATGCATTTTTACAAAATGAATATCAAATTTTCGTTGCAATTCAAATGAAAATAAATTTTTACATTTATTGTTCTACGCGGAAAAAAAGAATTTTATGAAGTACTACTTTAGTCAAATTCGTTGCTTTATTATTTGAAATGGCAAACTCGACAAAATTATTATTTTATTATCCCGTTTAGTAATTTTAAAAAAAATATATAAACAAATAAAAAAAATATAAATAAATACATCAAAATAAATAAAAAATAAAAATCAATAAATACACAAATAAAAATAATCAAAAACAGAAAATAAACAAATAAATCATTTTTTTATCATTTCTCGTAACGACAAATGCAAACACAAATATTATTATTATAAAAAAAACGAGAATATTTGAATGTACTTGATCTAAATGCTCCAAACAACGACACTTTACCTATTAAAAATAAAAAAAATGTCAATATTTCCAATCGGTGGTTAAAACACATTTTTTTGTGAATTTTGAAACAGCAATCATTCATCAATAATAAATACTTTCGCGGCCTTTTACAACAACGTTGGCGCATATTTGTCATAATAACAATAACTAATTATTCTAGAACTTTGTATTACTTCCAATTATCATTAGCTGAAAATACATCGCGATTAAACGAAGCAATAAAATATCGTAAAATGGCCGTGCTTAAACGCACGACGCGACAAATTGAATATCGCTTTCTTATCGCGAATTCAATTCTTTTTTTATTGCCTTTATTTTTCGAGCCCGAAATCAAAATTGCAATTGCGCTTAATTCCAAGGATTCCGCTTATCCGGAATCGCGTTTTATTCCTCGTTACGCGAATAATATTTCCACAGTCGAATCGATAAAAAATATTTCATAGTTGAAAATATACAGCGACTATAAATAAATTGTTCAAATAGCTATATATGTCATTCGGAGTATATAAATTTACTTTTGAATTAACTTCGTTTATAGAAACTTGCGTTGCCTCGCCGTTCTAAGCAACTTTGGTAATAAAGTGCTAGTAACTATAGCGTTGGTTAAATTCATATCGTGTTAAAAACCGCGACAACTTTTTGCAAACTTTGTTATATTTAACTTAAAAATATTTGACTTGTACAATCTAAAACTTTTGAAATGTAAAACTTTTGAAATGTACAAAGTAAAACTTCCATTTCTCGAGGACTAGTTAATTTGATACGGGTGGTGGTCGCACGTATTGTCGAAAAATCATTTTATCGCATTATCATTTCATCGTCACTATCAATTTATCGAAAAATCATTTACATCGCCAATATCAAATTGTCGAAAAATCATTTCATCGCCACTATTATTTTATCGAACAATCATTTTATGATGAAATAAATGCTTAAACAAAGGATTTTTAGATAAAATGAAAATTCGATAAAATGATAGTGACGATAAAATGATATTTCGATAAGTTGATAGTGGTGATAAAATGATTTTTCGATGAAATGAAAATTCGATAAAATTATGTTTTGATAAAATGAAAATTCGATAAAATGATAATTCGATAAAACGATAGTGACGATATTTCGATAAAACGAAAATTTGATAAAATGAAAATTCGATAAAATGATAGTGACGATATTTCGATAAAACGAAAATTTGATAAAATGATAATTAGACAAAATGAAAATTCGATAATATTATTTTTCGATAAAATGAAAATGTTATCGAAATTTTAAAAATAAAATTATTTTTCGATAAAATGAAAATGTTATCGAAATTTTAAAAATAAAATTATTTTTCGATAAAATGAAAATGTTATCGAAATTTTAAAAATAAAATTATTTTTCGATAAAATGATAATTCGATAAAATGAAAATTTGATAAAATGATAATTTGACGAAATGAAAATTCGATAAAATTGTTTTTCGAAAAAATGAAAATGTTATCGAAATTTTAAAAATAAAATTATTTTTTGATAAAATGATAATTCGATAAAACGATAGTAACGATAAAACGATATTTCGATAAGTTGATAGTGGCGATAGTAAAAATTCGATAAAATAATTTTTCGACAAAATGATAATTGGACAAAATAAAAATTCGTTGAAATGATATTTCGATAATTCGATGGTGGCGATAAAACGATATTTCGATAAAATGGCTACCGCCCATTCGATACCCAAAGTATCGATTGACGTAGTTAAATTGAAATTCGGAATTAAGTGGGTCTCGGGGACGACGAACAAAGTTTGAAAAGTGTGCAACGGCTCGGTTGTACTCAGCGGAATGAAGTCATCCATCAACGAGCGCTTCTGGCGCAGCGGTCACCGGTGCGACGCCGCGCGCATCGATTGCGAGCCGTCTCGCAGCGACACTGGCGCGCTCGACGCGCGATATCGCCGGTGGCGCGCGGCGCGCAGTCGACGCGGCACTATCAATGCGCCAAGGACGTGGCGAAGTATGTGCCATTCGGGTGCGTGCGTGCAGCGAGCCGAGCGACCAGGTGAGCGCGCATAAGCGTGGCGAGCGACGTAAGGTCGAGGCTCGATGTGCGCCATCAGAAAAATCCTAAACAATTGGCGACGTTGCCGCGTGCGTTAGCGCCGGCGTTGCACGCCTCGACGCTTCGCTCCACTTATCGCCGAACCTTTGAGTTCTTCGTTGCGAATTTGTCGCGATTGCGTTTCAGCGATACGATTTCCGATCGCTTTACGATCGCGCGACGAAAATGACTGAAATTCGAAGGAAATCGAAGGTGATTCGGTCGCGGGCGCCCGCGGGCGCCGCTACGGCACTGCGCGGTCGCGCGGTGGGGATGCCAACTAGTCGGGAAGTTAAAAATCGTAACGGTTGGGACGAAAGGATGGGTTTGAGTTACGGAAATCGGTCGCTGAAGTGCAGTTTAAGGAACCCTGAAGTTGACCGACGACGGGTTCGCTTCTGACATGTCAAAAGTGTGGTTAATTATGTAACAATAGCAGCGAAATGAAAATAAATAATCGCGGAAATTTTGAATCGCGATATATGAAGTATATTTTTTATATTTAATATTTAATATATTTAATATTAATATAATATTTTCACGTTTAAATAATTTCTTTGTCAGATTTTTGAAAAATTTAATTTATTTTCACGTTTAATTAATTTCTTTGTCAGATTTTTAAAAAATATAAAACATAAATATATTTCATAAAAATATTTAAGTGAATTGAATTGGCATGTCACGTGATTTAGTATCAGCCAACTTCGGGGGTCCGTAAACTGCAGTTTTACCAACTCCGTTCTCTCGTTCGCGAACGTGATTAAGTCGAAATAATGCAGTTATTGGCAGGAAATATTTCGAACGGTTCAGCGTCAATAAAATTACTGGAGCAATAAATAGCGTTTAATAAATAGTAGGCAAATGTAACCGGAGTGCCCGTAATTCTTTTCAACTCCAACTTATTTTAAGTTCAACCTCTCTTCTTTTCCGCGTCACTGATATGACCGAAGTTAAATCTGTCGCGAGAAACGCGCCGCTCTCTCATACAGAATCGGGACTAAAAGATTAACGCTGATCTATTTAACGTTGTCTTGTAATTTGGTAAAACTAATTCGTTCCAAAAAAATAAATTTGATTTATTTTGCAACTTTACCGTTAAAAAGTGAATGCAAATATTTTGGTTCGCGTCTCAACCAGGGTCATTTTTCATTCCAGTTAAGCAATCAAATAAAATGCTTAATCAAATCGTCAATAACAAATTTAATTTCAATTTATTTTCAATTTAAATTAATATCTAACAAATCAGTTTCAAAATTCAATTTCAAAATTTCAATAAATTAATTTCAAATAAAAATAATTTTTGATATTATTTATATATTAATAGTATTTTAACGTCTGTATTATTTCTAAATATTTGAATAAATAACGACCATTAACTAGACAAAATTATTTTTAATAAAAATTTTATTTATAATAAATTTATTATAAATAAAAGTTTTATTAAAAATAATTTTGTCTAGTTAATGGTCGTTATTTATTCAAATATTTATATATATTTTAATCAATATTTTGTTGTTATACTTGATGTACATTACTAATTTCTTAAGTTTCCTAAAACTTAACTTAATTTAAAGTAATTTAAAGTAATTCAAAAATTAATTTATAATTTATAATGTTGGTTAAAAATATATTTTTTTTGCATGTAGCCCTGATGAGGTTGTTGCAAAAAGAACGAAACGTTGGCTTTTAATTAAATATAAACAATTACAACAAGTCCCAAGAATTTTTATTTGGTTCCTAGAGGTCGCCCTTCCTACCATTATTCAACAAAAAGGAACGTTTTGGGCACTTTGGGAATAATTATCCAAATAATTCTCTCATAATAATTCCTAATTTCCTTTTCTTTTACACGTGTTTTATTTTCGTAATTTTTTTCCGTACATAAAGTTTACATAGCCGTTAATTTTATAAATAAATAAATTGAGTAAGTGGCGTTGTTTTGGCCCCGAACAACAATGCTTCGAATCGAAATTTTGTTCGGTCGCGCTTAATGCGTCTCGTTAATTATTTCTGGCCGGCTTCTGCGTCAGTTCGATCGGCCGAACGCGTTTCCACGTCTTTCGTCAAATTTGCCAATTTTACAACTTGTCACTCGCTTACTTCTGGCGCGCGAGGGAGCGTCGCGTATTTTTGGCGGGAGCTGTCGCGTAGGCCGCGCCGTCGCAACCCGCGACAATAAATCCGAGCGTAACGCGAGCGCGCGCGCGATATCCCGGTCCAGACGGGGACGACCATGACACACTGGCGCGGCCGGCGCTCTCCCCTCGGCCGTTTCTATTCCTAGACGCGCTTATCTCCGACTTTATTTGCGTGTTTTACGACAAATCGTGCGGTTCGGACGCCAACACGTGCCGCGCGCGTTTCGCCTACGCTTATCGCGTCGAAAAAGCCGCCCAAAAAACGCGGCCTGGCATTGAGCTCTCCGAGCGCCGCGTCGTATGCTGCGCGGAGCAGCGCGCCGCTTGGCGAGCGCTTTACGTTCGTCCTTTCTTTGTTCGCGCGCGCGCGCTCCTCTCGTTTCACGAAATCCCCAAAAGAGTACGTTTCGAGCCGGGGCTTTAATTCAGCCAAATCGCGGGGCCGCTAGGCGAAAATATCGCAGGCCTGCGGTAGATAAAATTGTGTACGGTGGGCGTTTTATATACGTCGGTTTGTAATTCTACTTTGCGAGAAAGTTGTGGCATTGTTGTTCTTTTCTTTGTTTGTTATTGTTTCTATGCTTTGTTTTGGGGTTTTTTAATGGATTTAGTAAAAGTATTTTTGTTTACGACTTGAATTTTGGTTATATTTATTTTGATTTTGTAAATAAATTCAATTTTGAATTATGTTTCTGTGTACTTTTTTCGATTTTAAAGGATTTAGCAAAAGTATTTTTGTTTACGATTTGAATTTTGTTTATATTTATTTTGATTTTGTCAATAAATTCAACTTTCAATTATGTTTCTGTGTACTTTTTCGATTTTAAAGGATTTAGCAAAAGTATTTTTGTGCACAATTTGAATTTTGTTTACATAAATTTTGATTTTGTCAATAAATTCAATTTTGAATAACGTTTCTATATATTGTTTTCAGTTTTAAACGGTTTAGAAAAAGTATTTTTGTGTACGACTTAAATTTTATTTACATTTATTTTTATTTTATCAGTAAATACAATTTTGAATAATCTCATTCTAAATATTATTATTTAGATTATTAGCAGGTATTATTTATTTATGTTAATTTGTTTTTCTGCAATTTAGAAAATTTTTATTAATGAAATATAAATGTTTGTTCATTGATATTAATTTCTTAATTATTTAAATATTAAACATATCTCTTTTAACAATATAATTTTTTGCATGTAATTAATTTTTTTTTATTTAAATTTTTTATTTTAGTTGAATCATATCTCTATTTATATAAATACGCATATGCCACCGCAGGTGCACTACAATTGTTATTAACATTTTTAAAATGTTTTAAAATGTATATTTAAAAAATTTATAGCGCCAGCTATATATTTTTTGCGCGAGTAGTGCCAGCAATTCATTTTTTTAACCCGTGCGATTTAATTTAGGAAATCTTTTTTTAAAACTCATTGATATTTCGTTAGTTCGTTAGCGAACTACAAGAAACTATTTTTTTTAATCCGTGCAATTTAATTCGGTATTTTTTTTTATATTAATATTTTGTTAGTTTCGTTAGCGAACTAGAAGAAACTAATTTTTTTAATCCGTGCGATTTAATTTGGTATTTTTTGTTTCAATTGAAACTCATTGTCATTTACATAGTTTCGTTGGTTTTGTAACGCGATGTCACTTGTCCTTTTCTTGCAGACTGCGGAGTGAGGTCAAGTGCACTCGCGATCTTTTGTTTTTTGTATCGTTTTTGTTTTCGTCGTCTCCCTCCAGCCGAAAATAGCAATTGTCTGTCAGCGCATATTGTTTAATCGCGTCCGTCATACTCATTTTGGACCTTCAAAATAGTCTTCGGATCGTCTCGTCCGTGTGTATCTTTCTTCGAATAAACGTTCTATCTGCATCTGTAATAGGATCTTCCCAACAGTGATGCCACATATAGTTTGGCCTTTCTTCTCCCTTCGACACATGTCTTGCGTCTTTCACCCGCACGTTTTCTTCTTTTCTATCTTCTTTCAATCTTCATTCTATCTTCATTCAATCTAATGCAAACAACTCGAATGTCCGTAGTGGTCAATTCACTTGTACTCCATTTTTATTCGTTGTCTATTGACGATTGTCATTCTTTTTCCATGTCAAAATTAAACGCATATGTTTCATGGCTGACATGTGTTTGCAGCCTTCATATATGAAGTTATGAAAACTCACGAAACATATATGGGGTTGATATATGTTTAGATATTCATATATGACCGCCATATATATCAAATATTTACATGAGTTATTGTCATATATGAAATGGATCTGACATATATGACCATATATGAAAATAAGTTTTTTTTCGTATGGTCCATATATGGCAGCCATATATGGTCATATATGAAAATAAGATTTTTTTCGTATGGTCCATATATGGCAGCCATATATGGTCATATATAAAAATAAGTTTTTTTTTATATGGTCCATATATGGCAGCCGTATATGGTCATACTTAAAAATAATTTTTTTTATATGGTCCATATATGGCAGCCATATATGGTCATATATAAAAATAAGTTTTTTTTTCGTATTATTCATATATGTCAGCCATATATGATCATATATGAAAATAAGATTTTTTTTGTATGGTCCATATATGGTCATCATATATGGTCATATATGAAAATAAGTTTCTTTCGTATGATCCATATATGGCCATATATGAAAATAATTTTTTTTTCGTATGGTTCATATATGTCAGCTATATATGATCATATATGAAAATAAGATTTTTTTCGTATGGTCCATATATGGCCATCATATATGATCATATATGAAAATAAGTGTTTTTCGTATGGTCCATATATGGCCATCATATATGGTCATATATGAAAATAAGTTTCTTTCGTATGGTCCATATATGACCGCCATATATGCCAAATTTTTACACGAGTTATTTTGTGAAACGAATCTGAATCATATATGACCATATATGTATTTCTATGGTCATATACGAACCCCATATATGTTTCGGCAGTTTTCATATATGAATGCTGCAAACATATATGCCAGTCATATATTTAATTTTCTCACGGGTTTGTTTTAATTTCGATTACATTTATTTGGTCTGCAGAATAACTTTCACCGTTAGATATGAACATCAATTTAATATAGGCATTTGTGACAATTAATGTCGTAATGTCCTTGTCTTTTTGTTCGTTGCGGCGCGGTGTCGTTACGTTAATTTCTACTTCGTTAGACATTAGGTTTCAAAGTGCTTTGGCACATGGAATCATGGTTACTTTTGTGCCAGGTCGCTCTCAGTTCGACGCTAAATTTAGCGTGGGTGGGTGGCCGACAGACCGGCCTGCTTGCCAGATTAACCCGGATGGTCGGCAGCTGCTGTCTCGATGAGTCGATGAAACATGTCTTGGACAGATACAGCAACTTTTTAGCTTCAGGAAATCTCGGTTTCAAACTTCGCGCAGGACCTTCCTTACAATTATTTCCTCTCTCTCTCTTGCCATCCGCAAAACTAACGAAACCAACAAAGAAATAACAAACTAATAAACGCGTTTTCCTTTTTCCAAAAGGAAATTAAAATTTAATTAATAAAAAAACAGTTATTTGGAAACCTCCACCTGTCGGGAATTATTCATTATTAATAATTAATTTAGAATAAAATTGAATAAAATTGGTTTGAAAAGTCGCGTGTACAATGTCGCGAAGCATATTTCCATAATAGGATCATTTTGTACAAAGATAAATGAGAACACGAGTATAAAAAGTGCATTCAAATATCCAGTTATTTCTGCATTGCACAAAAAGAGGCTGAAAACCCTCTGAGACAAGCTAACGACCAGCAGACTGCCCGACGGTTCAATGACCAAAATGAGACTGGTATGTTATCGATCACGAAACGACGAGACTAGAGGGGATGCTTGTTGTACTGGTTTCTCCACCATATCGTATTTTGCCCCGATAGACTAAGCTCTCACGCTTATAATCGGGTTGGGTCGGCCATGTATCCCCGGTCGCACAGTTTAGCCGACTATGAAATGCAATAAACGCCCTCATGGCCGAGATCGGATTGGGTCATCGACCAATATTGTTCCGCGGGACACTTTGATCCAATAATTTAGCCCTAGTTCTTGTGCAATCGATTGTGCCCCGAGCACGGGGCTACGATGGCGACCTAAATAAAGGAATATTCAAATAAACTGGGTGGATAATCAGCACAAAAATCACCTTAAACAATTATTCAACTGAAATTTGTTGGCAAAAATTTCAACTTTGAGAACAACCGATGTAAAAATGAACATATATGTGGCATATGTGTGAGCTAATCCATATATGTGTGAAAAATGTAGATATATATGTTGCCATATGTGTCATATGTTGTTATATATGTGACATATATATTTCCATATATGTTTCCATATATGTTTCCATATATATTGCCATATATATTTCCATATGTTTCCATATATATGTTTCCATATATATATTTCCATATATATGTCCATACATGTATCCATATATATTTCCATATATGTTTCCATATATGTTTCCATATATGTTTTCATATATATTTCCATATGTATTTCCATATATATGTCCATACATGTATCCATATATATTTCCATATATGTTTCCATATATGTTTACATATATATTTCCATATATGTTTCCATATATGTTTACATATATATTTCCAATTATGTATTTCCATATATATTTCCATATATATTTCCATATATGTTTCCATATATATTTCCATATATATTTCCATATATATTTCCATATATATTTCCATATATGTTTCCATATATGTTTTCATATATATTTCCATATATGTATTTCCATATATGTATTTCCATATATATTTCCATATATATTTCCATATATGTTTCCATATATATTTCCATATATATTTCCATATATATTTCCATATATG
>JABFPK010001561.1:0-11532 GCA_022817445.1 Habroteleia sp. ZL-2020
CTGTCATGTAATATCAAATTAAATACCGGAAAAACAAGAAAATATTCATATAAAATATATTCATGTTAGAATAGGTTTATATCTTTAAAAAACTAGCAAAACTAACAAACAAATAATTAAAATATAGAAATTGTTTTATGTTAAAATGTGAATGCAATTAAAAAAAGCAGTTTCTTTAATTACTTAATATATTTAAAATATAAATAAAATTCAAATGTTATATTAATATTGAGTTGAAATATAAAACGTATTTCAAATTCCTGTTTTTCTTTTTTTCCTTCATTTTGGTATATCATGACAGTGGCAACGTTGTGCTCTGGTTTTTCCCGTTTCCTGTTTCCCGTTTTAGGGTGGGAATAGATGCTTTCTATTACATATATATCTATTTATCTCTCTCACTCTCACTTATATTGGCATAAAATCATTTTTTATATACCCTTAGATTTATAATATGTTAATTTAATTATATAGGGTAATGTATTTGAAGTAAATGTATAAATAATAAATTATATTTTTATTTAATAAATTTATTTATTCCAGTGAATATTTCTGAACAAAAGTCATGTACAATTCCTATAATTATAAGAGGAGAATGGTTTTCTTGGGAGGAAGGTCGAAATACCGAAACAAAAATAAATGCAGATACTATGCAAAAAACGGGATCCTGGAAAGGTGTTTGTGTTGATGTTTTAGAAGAATATTATGTAAATTATACTTTTGTTTTCAAAGGAGACACTTGTTACCACTGTGTAAAACTTCTCGTACGAACTTCTAATGTTATCGAAAAACTTGAAAGTAAGTAATTTATATGATATGTAAATAGTTTAATCTCATATTATTGAAATAATAACGTGAACATTTATAATATTTGATTTACAATATAAGCTGTATATAAAAATTTAATCTTTATTAAATAATTAAATTGGAAAAAAGATAAATTTGACATTTATATATTTACATTTTCTTAGAAAGTTGTATTAACGTCCCTTCTGGTGTTGAGCCAACAGTGGATTTTGTTTGTCGAGGATTACCTGCTGATCAACAGTTGATAACACTTTTCTCGGAAAAATATAATCCTGTAAATTGTCGGTCATCCTTAGAAGGTGTATGGCAATTCGCTTATCAAGTAAGATTTCATTTAATTAAAGTCATATTTTTTTAGTATTATATGCAATATGTATATATATATATTTTTTTTTATAGAATCGATTTCGATTCACCGGCGAGTGCAATCACCCCGATGCCCAGATCAAATCTTGTCAGATTGCTGGAACACAATTTCTTATAACAAATCAAAAATTTAACATTACGTATAAACAATGTCCTGAAATGCAAGATACTTTTAATGGAGGTGAAGACAGCTTATTAATTTTATATAAATAATAAGGTGGTTTTAAACACTTTTTTCTACAAATACCAGCTAAAACGCATTTTTCAGGATATTCACTAACAATTCTTTTGTGACACGGTTTTTGTTTGCTAATTCTGCTCAAATTAATTCGCCCCTTTTCTTTTCCGTTTTTCGCTGTTTGCAGAAAGAACATTAAAGCCGCCCTAATAAATAAATATTATTTTGTATGAATATTTTAATGTAACACTGAATAATTTTTAGTGGTCGAATATAGTTGTCTCGGTGATTGGTTTGTTGGTAAAAACCACTTCTTTGCTGTAGTTAACACAAAAGAATCTCGTAAAGATGAAAAGTATAGGTGCTTTTTGAAAAACAGAGATGATGATCTCTACATAGGAGTATCTATAACAGCTGAATGTAATACATTGAAAACCGTTGAAAAGAGCCCCGAACGTCTTCGCATTACACCGGTAAAATCGGAAGTGGTGGAGCCTGGTTGCAGATTGCCGCAAAATATGACAGGCAAATGGATTAACACTGCTAATATCGATGCCGAAGTAGAAATCAATTCTACCCATATAGTTGAGACTTGGTATCCAGATGAAGGTCGATTCCGTAGAACAGTTTATATTTGCAAAGAACAAAGAGATAGTAGAATCATGATGGCCAGATTGACTGTTGATGGATGGTAATTTTTAATTTAATTAAACTATTTATCGTTTCAATAAAGAAATAAAAAATAATAAAAGCAAAATAGTGAATTTTTAAATGATATAATTATAATATATGCCCTTTATATAATTTGATATTTCTTTAAAAAATTAAATATAATATAATGACAAGTCATTTTATTTCAGCCAAAAGGATTATGTTTGTTTTGATTTCATCCCACGCCACCATAATATAATCAGATACAGACGTGGATTGGCTGTAATTAATGACAATTTCCATACGGTGTGTTCATGGGTTCAATTTGCAAGTAAACAAGAATGGATGTATGATTTGTTTTTAGGTAAATTTTAAATCGAATTTTTATCATTACAAATCGAAGACTCCTATGAAAATCATGGCATTTCAAATTATAAATGAAGAAAACATTCAATCTTGCTATGAGGGAAAAATAATAATAAATATAATTGCAATGCTTTTCATTTACTATTTGAGATCCTAAAATTTTCGTAGGAAGTATCGAAACTTTGTCGTTTAAAAGTAAATGTGACTATAAAGAGATCAAATGTATTATTTCAGCTCAAAATCCAGTACCTATTAGATGCCCTGTAGCAGGAAAGTACATGTTCCACCAAAAAGGAGACATATTATTTGAAACAAGAATATTAGGTGGAGTTACATTATCGCCACGCCCAAACATTTATTGTAAACAAAATATTTCTGATTTTTCGGTATGTAAAACAGATCAGAAAGAAATTGAAATCGATGAAACTTACTGCTTATCTGTTGACCACTTGGGAGCACCAGTTGATGTCTACAGTAATTTTTCTTGTTCAGATTTATATAAAAATTAGAATCCGTTTAGAATAAATATTAACGAGTAAAATTTCCAGGTGATCCGGATTACATAATGAAATGTATTGGATATTATAAAGAGAATCTTAAATCTTATTTGATTACCTATGACGAGCTCGATCCTTACAGCAAATACCGTTGTTGGGTTTATCAAAGAGCAGATCTCAATCGAATTTTAATGTCTCAAGCAGTCGGTCCATATTGCCATATCAAACAAGATGTTACGAGTTACAATTACACTGAAGGCGCAGCAGTTGCCATATCGTTAGAGGTAAAAATATAATTAATAATAATTAATTTATTTTATAAAATAATATAAAAATATAAATATATAAAATAAGTGTTTTTTTTAATGTGGAATTATATATGCAAAATAATAATTATTTAGTTTCTTACTCAATATTTTAAAAAGAGTATCAAAATAAAAAGTATATCTAAGGAAAATCTTAACCTTATTTTATTTGAATTTTAGGAATACGAACGAGAAAGAGATCAATGTCCAATGTTTTTTGATGATGGCAGTAATCCATGGCAATCAAGCGAAAGCTATTTTCAAGTATTCAATTTCGGTGCCTTATCATCCGCGAATATTGTATCAACAAGCATAATACTGTTGATTTTTTCGACTGTCTTAGCTTTGCATAGATCATAATTTTATTTAATACTAATATCTTATATACATTTGCTTATAATGCTATAATAGTATAAATTTCTTCACGGCATTTGAGTCGTGCCATACATTAAAATGTGATTAAAAATATTTTAAAACATTATGCAAATGCATACAAAAGATGAAAGATCTGTTTATCTGCTTATAGTAAGCAGATATAAAAAAGATAAAATAACGAAGTAACTTATCCGTCCATGAATATCTGTGTTATCAATTCTATATTTGTATACGCATATATATTTATATAATTTTTTAATACTTGTATATCATATGAAGTTAGATCTAAATTTTATAAAATTATGAATTATAACTAAGCAGAACTCGAAATAATCAAATTAATTAATTGTTTTCGATCTTAAATTTTAAGAACAAAAAATTTCTTTGGTTGAAGAAATGAACAAATATGTGCTTTTATAAAAGTATTGTATGAACACGTGTAACGTTAATTATATATTTTAAGAATGTTGAACATATTGTATGTTTACAAAGTAACTTTTCAAATGGTTTAAGGTTGTACCATCTCGAATATCACGTGATTAGTTGAAACAGACTAAATTGGAAAAATTAATGTATAATATAAGTTTTAACAATGTGTTCATGGTTGAAAATACAAATAATCAATATTTCTCTATTTTTTAAAAGAAAAAAACAGATAATTATTCAACTTAATTAGCAGATTTATGTTTTGAAGAATACTCGTGTAATTTACTAATTAATTTTTTACTTTAATTTATTTTTAATTCATGTGATTTTTGGTATGTTTTTGTGTTTTTCTCGAAAATCAACGATAAAAGTTTAATTAAATTTTACACACTATATCCCGATAGTGTAATAATGATAATATTAGTCTTTTGTCAATATCTTATTTTCATTATCAGAAATATTTATAGATTAGATGTATTTTATGATCACATATCCAATAAGAACCTATATTAATTCTTATAATTTTGTCATTAAATATCTCGGCTTCCAATAACACAATGTTTTTCAAACCTTGGGAAAATATTAAACATTCCAAAACAAAAAATCTAATCCATTTTCGTCTACTTAATATATTCTTTTCTTGAATGTACAATCTTAAAGACTTAAATATACAATTGTTTATATATTTTACATTTGTATAATGATTTTTATATATTTTGTGAATACTGTACATATTGTATGTTTACAATGGATTTTTTAAAACTTTTTAGTTTTAGAAGTTAATATACAATTTATTATAACTTTGATCTTCGAATAATGATATTATCACAGTATTCGGTAAATGAGCACCCATGTGTTCTCGATGTATATGAACAAAATATTTTAAATTTTAAATAAAACAATAATTATCTACATCAAATTCATTTGTACAGATTCATATTAATAACTTTTAAAACTTTTCCTTATTATTTTCCTTTAAATTAAGCAACGCTTTTTGAACTAAAATACTCAAATCTTGTGGAAGACTATTTGGAATTGATGTGAGTATGCTCGACTGTTTTATCATTTCCTGTTCTTTTTCAGTTTCCAAAATTTGTATTTTATTTTCTTCAGCTTTCCAGGAAATATCAGGATTTTGAAAGTCTTCTTCATCTGTGAAGAGTAAATGTTAGTAAATGAGAAGAAAAATCAATATTTCAATTTATGAGAAATATTATGTTATCTTATTTATATACTTTTCTCTTCAACATTGGCTGCCTGATACCCTTCTAATAATATTGACGTTGGAGATTGCACTGCATTATCCAATTCGCAAATTCGTGACGCTAGAATTCTGCATTGAAAGAAACATTAGTTAGTGTAATTATATTAAACAAAATACAATTATAAAAAAAATATAATAATTTATATAAAAAAATATGTATTTATATATTATTTTAATTTAAAATAATATACTTGTGGCCTTTTTTTGATGAGCTAAAGCTAAAGTTTTATCATTCAAAGCCTCTAACAATGCACTACACAGAGCTCGTAAATCGAAACCAGCAGTCGTTGATTTTTGATTTGATATCTGTAATCCATGTTGGAGCAACGTCTCCACTATATTCAAATTGGAACAGGAAAATATTGTTTTATTTTTCATTGTAAAAATACTGCAATAAATTTTTCTTATCATTTGATATAATAACTATATATACATTGTTATATAAAAATAATTTAACATAATTTACTGATATATGTAAACAACTTGTGATTAAATTTATTATATTTATAATATAAAAATATAATAATTAAAAAAAAACAAATTTTTAAATATTTATTGTATTAAAGTATTAAAATCATTTTAATGATAAAAATTATTGTTAAACCTTGTTTGTGAGTCATTACGGTTTCAGTAGCGTTTCCTCCTAATTTAATTATTCCTTTTACTCTTCTACTATCAAGCATACTCTGGAAACAAATTTATTATTAACAAGGAAATTAATTACATTTTACTCATATATGTAAATATTTTAATAATACTGTATATTTGGATAAAGACTGTTTTGAGAGCTCCTTTTCTTCCAACAATTGTCTTAATCTCTCTTGTAAATATCTAGAATAATTAACATGATAAATTGTATTATAATTTATTAAAAATCGAATTATAGATCTATTATTAAAAAATGATTTGTTTTTATATTACTGATTTTCATTTATAAGTCCATCAACGTCTATTGGTTTTGAAGCATTTAGAGCTTGTGAAAGCTCGTGATTCAAGCGATGTGCTTTGCATTTAAAGGCATCTCTTTCAATGATAAGTTCGTGTTTTTCATCTATTACTGTTTGCAAATCGGTTTGCAGCTGAACGCACTGAAAATAAATACAGTTATTTTTCAATTAATTATTATTTGTTGTTTACAATTAAATTATTATTTTTATTATTCAAATATATTAATTTGGTTTGAAATTATAATATTTAAATTTGACTATAAGTTAGCTGTTAAATATTCTTGTTATTTAGTTTTGTTTAAAACAAGCAACTGAAAAATCAATGCAAAATTACGATTAGGAGCTTTACATTGAAAACATTAGACATTGATAAAATGTGTGGGTTTAAGCAGATGCTTAAGCGGATTTATGTACTTTAACGTTTAATTTTTCCAGCTGCTCTATCATTTCTTCCCGTTGAAGAACTGCAGGTGCGTTCTCGGACTCGAACGATTCGTTACACGAATTGTTGCACGAGCGAAGAACTTTTATGTCTGCGAGCGCGTCACTTAATTTTTGCCGAAGTGTTTCCACTTGCAAGCGCAGGCACTTGTTTTGTTCTCGGGTCTCCATCAGAGAGTCCAGTGTCATGAAGTCTCCAGCCATGCCGTAAGACCTATAATTATAAAATTAAAGATTATCAAAATTTTTTTTACAGATTTATTTGTAAAATTGTATAAAATATATAATCATTCCATCAGTTTTTTAAATAGTTATATTTGTCATATAATTGCTATACTTTAATATATAATATTAATACCTGTTTATACTTCTTGTTTCAGTGACCTGTTTTTTTAAATGGATATACCTTTCCTGAATCTGTTCAGCCATCAATTTAAACTGATCTCTCTGTGTCCTGCTTTTATCCAATTCTTGGCTTAGAAGCTTCAAAGCTTCAGTTTTAAGTTGCAACTTTTGCCTCAACATTATATTCTAAGAAGAATATAATTGTTAAATAATATTATGTTACCAATATAAGACTGATTTATTTAGATGTTTACCTCTGAATTGTAAATATCTGTAAGGTCGGTTTGTTTATCCATCTTGAATGATATTATTACAAAATGAATTGTGTAAAAGACAATAAAAGACAATTTATTGTTATGCTAAATTATTTAAAAGATAAGCACTTCCAGGTTACGCGTAGTACAGTATACTTGTCAATACTTATCCTGACAGTCCTGACACTTACCTTACAGAACAACGCGCATGTGCGTATTGCTGACCGACGCAAAGCCGATTTGAGAAGAAGTGTTGTTCGTATTGGAGTTTGTCAATGATATATATAGATATACCTATAGGTAATTGATGAATTGTATTAGCATTATGAAATAAAAATGATTGATATAAAAATATATTTTTCAGTTTTTGAGTCTTATTTTAGCACGTTTTGCATGAAAAAATAAGCATAAACTGTATATATAAATAATTCAAAATTAAATATATAATAATAATCAGAAATGCTTTAATTCAAACTTTAAAATGAACAAAGTCAATTTAAATACAAATTTATAAATTGAATTAGATTGGATTAAAAGACGACTAATAAGAAATCAATTTTTAGCAAAAAATTAATTCATATTGAATTTTAAATCAAATTGTGGTCAAAGTTAGATTAAATTCGTCTTATCAATAAGAAAGACAATTCAATTTCTCTTATATAGATAATAATTCTATTGAATTGTAAATTGTAAATTCAATAGAATTATTTACAATTCATTATTTCCCAAAAAATTATTTCTCTGTAATCGCTATTGAATCCAAATTAATTCATTTTGCATTTTGATTTTTAAAATGTAAATTCATTTTCGGTTACAAGGACATCAATTAAATAAAGAATATGGAGTTATCTTTTGATAACGCTATCATGGCGTTATTTTAAAATGTTCATACAAATTTTTCCATTTAAAAGTCCGTGTTCTTTCGTTTAACTTATGTCACCGCTGTTTCTTTCAGCAAAGTAGATTTAAACAACATTTTTTGCTTATTCATTTATTTTTCATATGTGCACGTGAATATAAAAGAGTATAATCAGTAAACATATTTTCAATGCCAAAATGACAAGAACCGGTTAATAATGTACAAAACACGATTCTCGAGATTTTGACTTTCAAAAACGGGTCCCGCCTCCTGGCCTTGATACACGGTTACTACGAAGAGTACTACGACGTGGTCCTCTCATTCCTCGCGTTTACGATAGGTACAGTCGGGTCAAACATTTTTCAAAGTTTACATTCGATGGCTATCACGCATCGTCACTTTATTTGAGAGATGCTCTTTAACGTTTTAAATATTTAATTTTTTATTATATAATTCAAAGGCACTATGTGTTTGTATGCATTAATAAAATATAAAAATAATAAAAAAATATTATCATATCAAAAATAGTATATTTATATTGTTTTGTGTAGTGACATTTTATATAAATATTGTTTTTAAAAATTGTTGTTTATTTTTATTTGCATTTGAGTATAGAATTTTATTTATATACATTTAAAGGTCAGGAAACGCGTAAAGAATGAATTTGCATACAAGAATTTTGAGCATGAGGAAACAGGTATATAATATCCTCACAATCTGACGCTGTAACAAAAAAAATGTAAACACTAATACTAATGTCATAAATAAGCCTAAAAATAGGATCTTGCGAATCCGGTCCAGACACAGGGCGCGCGAAACATGCTGCGATTGTTATTTATCGTTTGCAATTTTGTAGACTCACTTTTCATTTCACACTTTCAAACATATTATACTCTTTTTAAACAAAAAAATTAATTATTTTGATTGGTTTAAAATTCAATAAAAAATAACAAAACTCGTAAAAATGTGTTTACTAGAGAAATTTGGAATAGTTTATCTAATATATTTCCAGTTTAAAATTTATGAAATTATTATCAAAATTATAGAATCAAAAAAGAAAGAAAGAAAGAAATGTTTATGTAAGAAGCATAATAAATTATGCTAAAAACAATTTAAGTCATTCACAAAAATTGGCTTGCCATTTCGAACAATTTATTAATTAATTCCCGTGACTTTCGTCACAATGAAAACCTGTTTCGGGCCAATCTTTTTTTTCGCCATGCGTCGTAAATATATTCATTATTATAAGAGTTGAAATTGTAATTTCCATAATCGACTAACGGCATTGAATTACGGAGAGCTTCGAAGTCGACGTTAAATTTGACATACGTTGAGGAAATCACGGTGCGCGTAGCTTCGAATTTACGATAATTTATGCAACATAGTAAAAAAGTCTACAAATAATTATTGACTGCAAAGAGGAACCACATATGAGTTCTTCTCATGCTAATCTTTGTTATTTGGTTTACTCTTAAAACGAGCGAACATTAAGTGGAAAACGGATGCTGCCTTAATTATAATGAATTTTGTACTAACGGTAAAAAATAGCGCAGAAGAAACAATGTAAAATAGCAGCGTCAAATTAAACATAAAAAATATTACAAAAGAAAAGTAAGTTTTATGGTTGGCTTTTTGTCGTCATTTTTTTTTTAATTTCGCTGCTTCTTATATTTTAATTTTAGTTCTTGAAGCAACACGAGTATAATTAAAACAAGTTAAGAAAAACAATAATTAAGACAAAATGCTAATTATTAGGAAAAATAAATTTTGATTGGAAATTAAGTTAACTATTTAGTTTTATATATTTATCTTTATATTATATATAAAATATAAATAATGGTTTTATATTTACTTTTGGAATGACTTCAGATATTTTTTTAAAGATTCGAAGAAATACTTCCAGTAAACACCATTGCACATAAAGCTTTTTGCAGTTTTGATAGTCGTTTCGAGTGGTCGAGAACTTCACGAAAGGACCTTTGCTTGGGGAGAATTCTTTGTCACGCTGCGCAAAAAGAGAGTGCATTTTGCCAATAGGAATACGCAAATCAAAGAAAATGCGGTTTGCGTGATGCTCGAGACCCGACTTCAGTAACAACTTCTACATGATAGATGATATTTTCTCCATTTGCTAAATTCGACAGCGTTTGTAAAAATGATCGGATGGAAGCGAATGCGCATGGACTGAAACAATATTATTTTGAATATTTTAATAAAATTATTGTTGACAGAATTAATAGTATAATAATATATAAAAAATAATGATTTTTATTTGACAAATATTTGAAATTAAACTATTGAAAAAATAATTGTTAAATATTAAAGAAAAGTTACTAATACATTTTGTGTAACTTAGAATTATTATTATAGAACTTAGGGACAATTTTGAAAATTCAAATCGGATTTGAAGACTTGCTAACTTTCTTTTCCCATACACAATAGTAGCAACTTTAAACAATTTCAGAAAAGCAATCAATTTTCATTATTTCAGTTGGTTCTACGAAATTAAAATCTCCAAAGATTCACAATCGATCGGTATTAAAAACAAATTTTCAATTTAAATTTCAAAGGAAATTTAAATTTCCTTATATTTTATAATTAAAATATTATATACAAGTTTTAAAATTTTTAAACTATGTTTAGATAGAAGGGGGATGTTAATAATTAATACAATATTTCAGAAGAAATAAGAAAGATTATTAATTCCTTCCAGAAAAACTATTCTTTGATCAAATTTTCTCTATCGGCAATGTGACTCCCCATTTTTAAAAATAGTTCGTTATAGTTGAAGACTGAAATCTGGTATGCACAACTGGCACTTGTTAGCGCATTATTGCTATACGTTCGACTTTTAGCAGCCGCAATCCTCATCAATAATACATAATATCAACTAGAACTGAATTTACGCTTGTAGCGAAATTAACAAGCGTGTAATGTAGCTATGACTTGTTGCATGTGTGGAATCTATTGCAATTCACAACGGTATTGATGATTTGATTTGGATAATGTATGTAACGTATGGCTTGCTTATGACTCCGCGTTGTTGACGGGAGATAATCACTTAGGGATTCGGTAAGGTTGTCATGCGTGATATGAATGAGAAGCGTGAAATTCTATTGGACGCAATTGCCTATTCGGGCCGCAGCATATGTATTAAATAAAAATACATATACGTTCATACCACTCATGTTTGATTTAGTTAATGGTTTATATATGTTTTATATACAGAGTGTGCCAAAAGAGTAGGGACGGTCGAATATTTCGCGAAATTTACATCGGATCGAAAAACTGAAAAATACGTATTGAATATTTTTTAAAAATTTATCGAATGACACCAAGGACGACCCCATACCCCACCTCCTGGGGATGGGGCAGGGGCAACTTTGAAATCCTAAATGGCAACCCCCCTTTTTTATTGCTGATTCGGAATTTGCACCAAAAATTATGTAGGTTG
>JABFPK010001562.1:0-11532 GCA_022817445.1 Habroteleia sp. ZL-2020
GTTCGTGGTTGCGGAACAGTGTTAAAATGTCCTCGTAGAGGCCATCGCACGCCATCCCTTCATTCGGTAGACCTTCGCAAGGTCACCCCCGGCATCACCCTGGCTAACGACTTATCTGGAGGCACCGGGCCGGGCGGCGGAGTCGGTTCCGTCGCCGGATCTTCCGTGGCCGGAGGATCGTCCCTGTCGACCACGGCGCTCAGTTTGGACCACCAGCAGTTCAACATCTTTCCCGCCATCTTCAGCAGACAGCTCAACTTCTCGGCGGCGGCGGCCAACTGCAGCCAGAACAAACTCATGGACGAACTCAGGCCGAACCTGGGCCTGCTCGGCGTCGGCCTCGTGGAGAACGACAGCTTCCATCTCAACCACAACCAGGAAAAGAGGAAGTGCAGTAGTGCCAGCTCCAACGAGCAGGACTTCGGCCTCTACGGGGTCCACCAGGGCCTGGAAGCCAGCCCGCCGACGCCGGCCGCTACCCCGGGTAGAAGTAGCGTTGGCGCCACGACTACCGTAGGTAGGTAAACGGCTTTGCGTATCCAAGGGCAGTAATGGCCCTTGGTAGAGAAGAGTGATCAACGTCTGAAGGCGAAATGGCTTCGCTGAATTTGGGAATTAGGCACTTACCTTTTATGGCGATCACGCGAGTCTGCCACTAGAAAAACAAGCGTTCTTGAAGCGTCCTTGAAGCGTTCTGAGAAAAACAAAACGCCATGAAAACGTTCGAAAATTTTTTTCGCGTTTTACTGATTTAAGATTTATATGTAAGGTATTTAAAATGTACCTACCTTCTTCCTCATATAAAAGTTGTTCAACAATTCCATTATTTCCGTTTTCGATGAGTAGCACTACATTCACATTTCACTTTAAATTGTGAACTACTTCTATGGTACTTTACAACATATTATTAATACAATGTTTTGAGACAAAACTGTGTTATAATCACACAGTAAACATTTATATGTAGCCATTTTTATTATGGAACAATTTCACAATTATATCAACTCCGGCATAACGATTTATAGGTTATTTCTGATAAAAACGTTTCATGTGTTTTCCCCAGAACGCTTAAAGCGTTTTCATCAAAAAACGTTTTAAGTGTTCTAAAAACGCTTCAAAAGCGTTATTCGCAGAACACTAGTTTTTGCAGTGTCTGCTTCCACGGAGTTAGGGTGTTTGCAAATAGTATTTCTTTTGTTATTGAATTGGTTAGTAGTAAATATTAGGAAGGTTATGAATTAATAGGAGAATGCTATACTAAATGAAATAATAGTTTTAATGATACAATGTTTGTTGATTTACGGAATTCGTCTTTTTCTAGCTCAAAAACTAGTTCTTGTGTATCTTGTGAAAAAAAAATATTTTGCTAGAGTGATAGAATCGTCTGAATATTTTAACCTCAATTTTTTAAGTTTTTTGCCGTAGAATATTAATATTTAAAATTTTACTGTTTTCTAGATTTTTTGGAATATTGGAAACAAATTAAAAATTGTGTTGGACAATATGGTAAACATGATTAATATTTCTGAAAATATTTAATGCAATGCACCTATTTATATATCCCAGAAAAGGTAACAAATTTTATCATACCGTTATAAATTTTTTAGTTTGTTCCCAATAGTCTGAGAAATCTAGAAAATGTGGTAGAATTTTAAATATTATTTTTCTGCGTGTGGGGGTGTGGGAGGTAGTTGCAATCCTCAATTAGGTTATGTATTTTGAAGATTTTTCTGGGGTATATTTAAGGTACCTTTGGTTCTATAAAGATATAAGTAATTGAGTATAATCTTATAGGATGAATCTGGTTCGGGTAGATTAGTGAAATTTTGACTTTTGTAGTCAACTACATCATGCTTTACATAGAGAAAAATATGTAAATTTGCTAACTTTGCTGGAACAGTGTGGATGTACTTTCCAAAATAAAACTACTATCTTGGCGTGTAAAAGTGGTAAAGTGTTTGCAATTATTTTTAAGGAAGTAAAATGTTTTTGATATAAAATAACACTTTTTAATTTTAGAAAGTATATCCAAACTATCCTGACAAAGTTTGAACCTTAAACAAATTATAGGAATACAGATATAGTAGTCAGTTCTTCCAAAATTAAAAGTTTATTTCCAACAAATTCGCGTGGAAATATGTTTTTGGGTAAATTTATAGAACGATTTCTAGGTTGAATGATATTTTACAATTTTATTTATTTTAATGCTTTTTTTTATTTGGAATAATATAAATGTGAGATGAAATAAAATTTTTAAATCCTATATCCAATGGTTTTGGGTTTCAGAGTGAATTCGTGTAAGCGGAGATATTGCATAATATCCGTAGTGAATTTTTTTTCATGAATACAGAACGATTTCGTATCATCTCGATATCTGCTTGACGTTGTTATATATTGAAAATATACATTTTGCTTACTAAAAGTTCCATGCTAGAAGAAATCGGAATATTGGAAGCCGGAATTAAATGACTTTTAATCCAAAATTCTATTTAGCCGAATTCTAATTGCATATATGGAACGTTGCAATGGATTACACATACTTCTATATGTTTGATAAATGAATATAAAATCTGATATTATTTTACAAATATACAAATACACTGAGAAAAAAGTGAGAGTAAGTTTAGCAATATTTTCTATGGAAAATATTATAGTAAATATAGCCAAGAAAAAAATGATTTCTGTAACTATTTACAATAGTGAATTTTATATCTGACCATATTTTTATGGTTATAAATACCATTTTAATAAAAATATGATTGAATATGAACGTAATGTATATATATTTAAAATTTATATATGGTAACATATACGATACATATATGGCATGTATATGATAGCATATATATATTATATATATGGCACATAAATGGTAACATATATGATACATATATGATAACATATGACACATCTTTGACACATATATGACACATATATAACACATGTATGACACGTATGGCTACATGTAATGCACATAAATGAATTGGCTCACATATATGGGACATATATGTCATATATATGGCACATATATGCTCATTTTTACATTGGAGGTATTGTAACTATACAAAAGGTTAATATAACCATTATTATGGTTATCACGAGTATTTTTATATTAGGTATAATGGTGGTTATATAATGATGGTTATCCTAACTATCCATATTTCCCTCAGTGCACTTGTATTATATCAACATCTCATATATTTCTAAAATAATTTACGATAACTTTGCACTTTGTTTCATAATTTATATTATATTTACTTATAAAATACTGCTAAATTTACTCTACTATTTTCTCAGTGCAATATAATTGTCAAATATATATAATTATAAAATATATTACACGCACATAAGTCTATATATATGTGTACGTGAAATTGATCATTAAAATATTTAAAAAATCCCCCAAAACAAATAAATTAGAATTAAGTAATTCTTAAAAGAAGAGTAATAAATAAAATAACACCCCCACTTAATTAAGAAACAATATATTTTTATATTGCTATTTATTGTTTAATGTGACAATTTGTAGCATTTTGCACGAGAATGATTTCGCTCTACTTAATTGTCAGAAACTTGCTTGTTGCCGTGATATAAATTTATAGCGTATTGTAATATATGTCACGTGTTGGTATATACATTATGTATATGCCATAATGTACAAGCTTACACGAAACACTGTATACAGACGATGTCATATAATGCCACAAGTAACTTTCGAAAATTAGTCTGTGATTTCTTAGAAAATCGAATAAATGTAAGAGAATTTATAGAGTATTATTTAATATAAGGGATTGCAAAAATTTAAAATTGAAAATGACATTTTCTTGGTCTGAAATGAAGCATTATTAATACATAAAATAATGAATTGTAATGACAATTAATATAATTATTTAATCAATTAAAAAAAGAATTTTAATTAATTTTAATATTAGTTGCAAATGCATATGTGTTTTTATTTAAAAAAAAAAACAATTTTGAATCTTGAAAATATACAAATTTGTAATTTACATATTTTGTGTGCAGTAATTTTGATAAAACTATTAAAATTTTATTTTCCATCGAACACCTAAAATATTTGTTCAGGTGAAATTGAGCAATTATATTATAAACATGTTTTATTGAATATTTAAGTCGTTGAAACGGCAACATTTGGTAAAGTGTTATTAAGCATGTAAATTCAGTTAAAAAGCATGGTATTTTTAAAAAATAATTAAATATAAAGTTTTTAATTATTAAATCAAATTGAAATGTGCTAAAATAAGTTACGCGATGCAATTAGATAATTTATTTGTTCTGGTGTTCAAATTTAATCACATTTTATTAGCATTATTTAAAATAACTTTCGAGATATCGAAAACCATTCGACGACATTTTGCCATATCAGGGTATTTTTGTATTTGTACAAGAATTTTCGTTATTGATCAGATTTAAAATATTAAATTTAAATTTAAATACATTAAAATTATGTTAATTGCAATATAAACATTTTTTATGATTATATTTAATATAATTTTTTGGTCGCGATACCGATTTTGATCCTATTCTATACTGGAAAACTGAGAAAATATTTAATTTTTTTTAAATTTAATTATAGATTGATAATAAGGCATAATTTAATTTCGGCAATTATTAATTCTTAAGCAAATTAGGATTCATCGTCAGGCGTCGTAAATAAATAATTTATTATACTTGAATACACTGTTGTTACGCATAAAAATAATCATAATTATAAAAAAGGGTCAATTTAATACGCGTAATATAAATCTCATAAACTCATAAAAAGCTAAAGGAACAGAAAGTAAAAAAAATACAAATTCTTACTCTATAAAGCCAATCATAATATAATAACAAACGAATTTAATTTTAAAATGAAAACTTACTTGCATAACACATTTCAAATGTTGAATTGTAATGCAAGAAAAAATATGTTATTTATAGGATTAATCGTTGTAATTTTAATGAAATACAATATAAAATTTTGCGAGATAAGTATAGAGTCCTTCATATAATATTTTAAATAAATGAATTGCATTTTTTACATTAAAAGTCGATTTTAATTTTATTAATATTGCTTATTTCTGTTTTTTTAATAACATTCAATATTTATTACTCCAACTAAAAGGCAAAATATACTTAAAACTTAAATATAAAGGACGAATCAAAAGGATCTGGGCGAACACGAATTTTATAAAATGCCTAGGCAGCAAAATGTGGCTGACATAATTAAATATTTAACATAAACTATTATAGAATAGTTTATGTAATGAACAGTTAATTTGAAACGTAATCAAATAATTTAGGAAAATCATAAAGCTTTATAATTGCATCAATACGATATATTGTATTAATAGCCTTAGTTTATTAATAATAGTTAATTAAATATTAAGCAATTGCTATAATCAAAGCAATGCCTCATTCGTTTTAAATTTATGTAAAAGCATTAAATATCTTTTCATTTATTTATGAAAAGAAACAAAATTAAAAAAAAATATTGAAAAGAGTACTGAAAAAATATGAACAGAAGATTTTTTTTTGCAGAACATATATTATAAATTTTAAAATTAATAGTAAATCCAACCATTTGTACACACACAAATCTTATTAAAAGCGTCAAAAGATGAAATAATGAAAATAATAGCCTTTAGAATTTTTCGAAATTCAATTCGAACAATCCGAATTTGTTAATTTTTTTAAATTTAAATAATACTTTGTCTGAAATTAAATTTTTGAATTAGTATTCCTTTAATTTAGATTAGAACGAATTGGAGTAAATTTGCGAACTTTGGTAAATTGAGATGATTTGAAATTAAACGTATAGAAAGGCGTCTGAGTAAAAATGGACATCGGCTCTTCTCGAAATAGCAGAATTTTACGGTGATTGAATCTCGAGTACGCATGTTGCCACTACGGAGTGTTGAAGTGTTGACAATAGGGCATGAAGTAGACATATGGTAATACCTGTGCCATGGGTCATTATTATGTGTTCATGGGGATTAAGAGAGCTTAGCGTCGAGGGCAAGATGAGGGGGTTGATGGAATGGGTAACTGAAATCGCGTCAAATCTGACACTTTTGTGTTTTCAGTTATTCTGAAAGAATGTTCCAGATCAAATAGATTCTAATATCTAATATTTAACACTATCTATAAACAAAACATCTAACCATGTAACAATTTATATTTGACACATATGGGACATATAAAACACATACATTGGGCATACGTAGCACAAAAATGGGGCATATATGACAACATATATGGAAACAAATATGGCATATATATATGACAATATATATGCAAATATATATGGCAAACATATATGACAAATATAGCACAAATATGGGGCATATATGGCAACATATATGGAAACATATATGGCATATATATATAACAATATATGACATCATATATGACAAATATAGCACAAATATGGGGCATATATGGCAACATATATGAAACATATATGACAACATATATGGAAATATATATCGTGCCATATATGGGGCAGATATGATAACATATATGGAAACATATATGGCACCTTATATAGTTTATATATGACAAAATATATGGAAACATATATGGCGCCATATATGGGTTACATATGGCAACATATATGGAAACATATATGGCACCTTATATGGGGTATATATGACAACATATATATGACAACATATATGGAAACATATATGGCACCTTATATGGGGTATATATGACAACATATATATGACAACATATATGACAAAATATATGGAAACATATATGGCGCCATATATGGGTTACATTTGACAACATATATGGAAATATATATCGCGCCATATATGTGACATATATGACAACATATATGGAAACATATATGGCGCCATATATGAAGCATATATGACAATATATATGGAAACATATATGGCGCCATATATGGGGCATATATAACAAAATATATGAAAACATATATGGCACCATATATGGGTGACATATGACAACATATATGGAAACATATATGGCAGCATATATGGAAAGATATATGGCAACCTATATGGCACATATATGAAAACATATATGACATATATATATGACAACATATATGGCTAACCATTTATATATGGCACATATATATATATGTTCATTTTTAAACGGTTATCTTTACTTTTAATTAAACATATTAAATAAAACATGAAATTGACCATTTTCCTGAAGCTGAAATTTTTTTTAAAAAATTAACAAACCATCATTTTTTGACTCGAAAAAATCCCCAATTTGTTTGCACGACTTAAAAAATTCTTCTTACGATTCCAACCCGGACGAATCGTGCGTCGTGCCGAATATGATAATCTCAAGGTCACGTTTTGGCATAATCGCGAAACAGCGAGAGACAGAGACGGAGCAGCGGAAGAGCGCGACGGTCGACGACGGCGAGAAAAACGAAAGAAAAATTAATGTACTTAATCCCGAGACTTCTCGCAGGAATTAAAAGTGCCTCTCATCCACGGCTTTCGCTCGAGATTCTCTCGCTCGGCGTTAATAAAGGTGCGCGCAATTTCCTCCCTCGGAACTGCGAAAGCGGGGATTCCGTTTCGTAATTCTTGAGAAACGGGGGAAAAAAGTTGGCGCTACTAAAAATACCTTCGCGCAGATGAGAAAAAGATTGGAATAAAGATTCCCGGAAATCGAGCCAACGAGTTTAACTATCGAAGGCGCGGCGCTGAAAAATGACTGGATTAAGTCTTGGACATGACACTAATCTAGGAAATGTGCTGGCGTAATTAGCGTAATCCGGCGCAGATGCCGGACCCGGGTGCGTTTAGTTTTCACAATTCTTGCGATTCGAAGTGGTCGTCGCTAATTTGACCGAACCAGATGGCACTTCGATCTGCGGGCGTCCCGTCGGGATCAAGAAAAGGGGTGCGATTCTCGGTGTTTTGCATATGGAAATTCCGTTTCGACGGTTGTGTGCCGAACGACGGTGTTCATTGATCCGGAAAACTCGCAAACGGTGAAAATAAAGTTTCTTGCGAAAGAAAGTTGGGTCGTTCCTTATATTTTTGACGATCGACGTTTTTCAAAAATTGGGTTCGAGGAAAATTCGTCGAATTGGGACGTTTTGAATATTGCTTTGCCACCGATGAATTAATAATTTAAAATGTATTAATTCGAAGGCATTAAATTAAAAATTATCAACTCAAAGAGTTGGTCCAAAGGTACTGTAACTACACATTGCAAAAGTGTACCTTTTGCAAAAAAAATATAGGGGAATATAGGGAATTTCAGATACCTTTTTCGGTTTTTGCGCGCAATTTGTTTAAATAAAGCATAATCTGGTGATTAACGCTCCAACTTAATTAATACTTCCGATACTGCGTCTTAAATTAAGATAGAGAATGCTTAAAGATACGAACGTCTTAATTAGGGTGTTACTTTTTTATTTTTCCAATATTGCATAAATAATTATAGAAATATATAAATTTTCAAATAAATACATGCAAATTTTAACTTATATTCGTAATTTAAATCGAATTAAAAATTAAATTATTTGGTTTGCTGTAATTGCTGATTCAAAGTATGCAATGAAGGATAATAGTTATTATCCCATTTAACTCGTCGAGTAAATGGCATAGTATTATTATTATTATTATTATAAACAGTGTATCATTGGACTCCTCGTTCGTATGAAGTAATTTATTTTATGTAAATAAACTTCTACAATTCCCTTTTGTAGGACGCATCTAAAATTTAAATTCGAATTTTTTACATTCGGTAGCAGCACGCGCAGCATTTTTTATCCTCTGAGAAAGCAAGTATGTATGGCGTGCAATTTGCAGAAAAATTATTGCTTATTCTTTCTCAAAAATCAATTAACTTTTCACACTTTTTCGTTAATGCAATTTTAATCAAAATTGCAGGCAAATCTGTTAACGGTAAGGAATAATTAAATAAATCAATTTTTAACTCGATCTGGTTTATTAAATTTATAATAAAACGAAGTATAGAACGTAAACACAAACGGAAAACGTTTTTCTCATTTCACTTCAATTTTGCCATGTATCAAATTCTGATAATAATGCATCGGGTTATATTTTTATTGTTTGTCTGTAATTTAAACTTATTTTTACAATTTTTTAAATTATTATACAATTTTGTGTGTGTAAATGTGTTAATGAATTGCAATGAATCAAACGGGATAATGTGTATTTTAAATTGAATTATGAATATTATTTTTTGTGTTATTTTGATTTTAGAAATTAGCCCGTTTTAGGTCAATTTAAAATAAAGATTTTTATTATAATAAATTAATGTGTTGAAATAATATGGATTTATGCAAAATATATTTGATTGAACCAAAACCACCAATGTAAACATTTATATATGACGTATATATGGCAACATATATAGAAACATATATGGAAACATATATGGCAAGATATATGGAAACATATATATGCCGCATATATGGCAAGATATATGGAAACATATATGGCAAGATATATGGAAACATATATATGCCGCATATATGGCAAGATATATGGAAACATATGGAAACTTATATCGCAATATATATGGAAACATATAAGTCGCATATATGGTAAGATATATGGAAACATATATAACACATATATGGCATCATATATGGCATCATATATGGCGCATATATGGAAACATATAACATATAACATATATATGGTAGCATATATGACGCATATATGGAAACATATATAACACAGCATATTTGGCACCTATATGGCAATATATATAACACACATATATTCATTTTTATCTGGATATGTTTATTTTAAGAAATATCGCTTTAATAGCCCTTTTTTCATTGTTGTATAATCAATTTTTTATTATTTTCTAAATTATACATTTTGAAATTATTAAAATGATGTAATTTTTATATATCTTCTTTAATTTACTTTATTTCATTCATCTCTACTTTATTCCAAATTATGATTACGTTCCTCTATTCTTTTAATTAGAATTTCCTTCTTTTCTCTTATCAGCGTGTGTGTGTGTGTTTAAATTACATTCTCCTTCATACGCAAAACTTTTCCTTTATACCGTTTATTAATTTATCTTTTTCTACAAAACACGTATCTAATTTATTATTTTTATTCTTCATAATTCTAAAATACATAATTTCTCAATAACACTTTCAAATTCATCATTCCCATTTCCCGAAACGAAGTCAATTTACCGGAACGGTCAAATCGATCCTTCAAAATCATGCCTTCCTACCCAAAATTATCCACTTCGAAAATTTGAAACAAAAGTCACACGCTCAAAACAATTTTGCCATCCGAATTGATCCGTAATTCGGACAAATTGTCGCAAGGAATGCTAAGTAATGAGCAAGAAAGAATTGATCAACGAAATGTAACTTGATAATGAAACCGTGAAAAAGATCCTTAAGTCAATTGTGCTGAGTTCGTGGTTAATTCTTCGTCTTCTTCGACGAACTTGACCGAGTTTCCGCTCATTTACGAGGGTACCAGGGCAAGGTATGTAAAGTGGACAGCATTCATCCTTGAACATTGAATCAGCATGTAACATGATTAGGTCATTAACGCTATAACCAAGTTAGCATAGTGCGAGGGACTTGGGTACGGTTACCACGTCAGGAGTCCTGTTGCAGAAACTGGACATATCAATGCAGCAGAAAGGCTATTGCCCTATCCGTAGACGCGACAACTTCGGTGTTTGCTAATTGTTTTGCTTGTATCGATCAGCCATCTTAAGACAGAAAAAGAAGGTTCTGAGAATAAAAGTTTGCGATTCAACGTCGCAAATTTGCAATGCTAATTTAGCTGCTAATTGGCTAAGTAAAAATTTTACATGGGGGCCATTTATGTGCGAGATATACGCCACTTGTATATTATATATGTGTGGCATATGTGTAACATATGGAATTCAATTAACATATATGGTGCATTTCCATGTAATTACGATCGGGCCAATACTGGTTCATTACCGTCAATTGTTGGGAATTGTTTGCTAACATAACCAAATACTGCCATATCTGTCCTAGTTTTGTCGCAGTAATGGTCCAGAAGTGTCAACCGTACCCGAGAAAAAAATGGGCCTAGCCATACAGAAAAATCGACCGTTTGCCAACCTTACCCTGGTAGAAATTAAATCGGGTTGGCCACAATACAAACGTGGCCCTGGCCAGGATGCAACATGGTAAACGGGATGAGTTTTCCTTGTCGGACCCACACCAGGTTCTATGTCCCAAAACTGCATGAAACGCCGGGGAAAATAATGGCCCCGAGCAGGAATGCCCTCTAAAGGGCCGTGAAATGGATTTACTTAAGGGACCATGGCTGACTACCTTCATATAATCATAAGACAGTTAAGTAGTTTGAACCTAATCAAATTATCCGACCGGGCCCATCTTGGGACCAAGCGTGGTTATGAAAATAGGCTTGAATAGGGCCAATCTCATGCCCAGTTCACAGACTTTTTTTAGCCCGGTCCAAATTTCTACTAGGGTGACAATCGACCCAATGCTGAAACATTATTGGTTACTAACCGTCGCTTGCT
>JABFPK010001563.1:0-11524 GCA_022817445.1 Habroteleia sp. ZL-2020
TTCTTGGAAAGTAAATTTAATTGAAATGGTCAATGGATCCCTAGATGTTAAATGCATCGTTATTTCTTTATTTTAAAACGCCATTGGGCCCCAAATAATACTCATGTTAGTCAACAATTGGTTAAATACAATTTTCAACCCTTTATTGTAGAGTTGTTTACGTTACCCCTTCGAATTTCTCCCAACCTAGTTTCCAACTTTGACACCCCGTTTGCCATTGTTGTTTCAGTGCTGGACCAATTGTAAATTTCTATTAGGAATTTAATAATATATAATGTTGGAAAATAAAGATGATATGACTTTGTATCGTTTATTTACTTTAAAACTATTTCAGTAGTTTATTTTATAAAACGTTCTATTACATTTTAATGAAAATTTTGAAATATATCAAAAAAATATTAAATTTTCGTCGCTATTATATTTATGATAAAAAAACAAAAACGGAGTAATTTATTTCAAAAATCATATATTATTTTTGATATTAGGAAAAATATATAATTATTTTCATTTTTGTTTACAAATAAGATATTGCATAACATTTTTTCGATTTTCATATACAATATTATTTTCCGTTTTGTAAGATTTAATAAAACAAAGATCAAAATTTAATCAGAATAACCGTAGTTTTGAATTACATTGATCACAAAATATCGTTCAAACTGAAACATTTTAGCTCTTATATTCTGAACAAAAATCTGTAGGGAGATCGTGATCAGAATTTCATTACTTTTTCTATTTTTCAAATTTAATCAAGATTTAATTCTCTTTCTCGGTTTCCGCCTTAATAAGATTGATGGTCAAATTTTACTTAATAAAACTTCATTAGCATTTTTGCTGATGCTATAGTTTCATGGTAATTTAGATAAATCTTATGAGTCTCTAAAAACAGTTGGAAATAAACTTATTTATGAATGTGTTTTCCTTCTGACCAATTTTATTAAGTGTATTTTCTAGATACAATACAAAATAAGAATATATAGTACATTTTTTCTAATTTTTTTTTAAATAATAATAAAATGATTTTTTTAATAAATAAGTTTATACAATTAATTTGGCATATTTTATTAAAAAGTATTTTCTTATTAACAGATTTTTATCACCAATAACAGTACCTACAACAATTTCACCGGCATTGAGTAGCATCTCTTAAAAAACACCCTTTCGTTTAAATTGAGCTATACCGTGTACTGGCACTTTTAATGCAACACTATAATTTTCTAAGACCAAAGATGAAAATCAGGGGCGTGACATTGCCATGAATGCTAGTTTATTGGCTCAATCTGAATTTCATGGGGCGCATTTTTTCTGTTGATACATATTACAGGCGATTTTTGTTCCCTTTCGTAAAAATTAATGTTGAATAATTTGAGTGTAAAGCAAAACGCATTAAACTACGTGACCTCGCGTGCACAATTCGTCGTTTTACTTACAAAATCAGAAGAACTATTTTTATCCCATTTCTCCATGTTAAATTTGCATATCATTATACATATAATATTTTTCTCCGACATAAAAATCGGCTGCAAAGCTATCTTCTAAAAATGTAAAGATGTTTTGCATCACGTGCATGAAATATTATAAAGCAAATTCACTTAGTTCAGCGAAGTAAATTCAACGCCATTATTTTTCAGCGAATGTACTGTAAGGGATGCTGCGCATCCAAATAAAACTTCACCGTAATTCAACATTATAAAATTACCGAACGATACATTCTGCATAATCGTTCAGCAGTTTCAAATAAAATTCCAAAATTTCACAGAATAAAATATTTTTAAGATGCAGATAGTATGAAAAAATAGGTTAGATTATGAAAACTTAAAATGTTCTCTACTAATTAACTAGATTAAGTTTTTGTTATATCGAAGCTTTAGTAATTACTGTACAATTATAGATATTTATCGACAAACTGTTTTCATAAACTATCCGAAAACTGTTCTTTTCCTTTAAGTTTGAAGTAGAACTTTTTAAACAAAAAATATAGAATCAACATTCAGCAAAACTCTTCTAAAATGAAGATGAAATTTGAGCCTTTATAGTTCATGTGTAAAGTTACTCTTATAACACATTATTGCTAGAATTGCAAGACTCCTTTTCTAAACTTTACTAATGAAATACTCCCACCAAAAAATCGAGAAAGTAAAACAACTTTAATTGGATTATGTGAGAAGATCATTCAGTCTGAGGTTAACTTTCCTTGTCTCGTTCAACTGAAGCTTAGTAAAAAAATGGTTTCCATAAAATCT
Organism: Habroteleia sp. ZL-2020; assembly: GCA_022817445.1. Classification (NCBI taxonomy): domain Eukaryota; kingdom Metazoa; phylum Arthropoda; class Insecta; order Hymenoptera; family Scelionidae; genus Habroteleia; species Habroteleia sp. ZL-2020. Next base: position 2,244 of record JABFPK010001563.1, read on the forward strand.
ACAAAATCCTCATGTATCAGCAACGCGAAAAACTCTAAAGAAAAATGGTTCACGCAGATTTTTTTACAAGTTGCAATAATTCAATCAGTGGACCGTCCTTTTACTCTAAAATACAGGGCCGTATCGCAAAGAATATGTTTAAGAGGGCATGGATGGTCGAAGATTTGCATAATACCTGTGTGTAATGATTTACGATTGTGCGGAGGGTCAAATCTCTTTCAATTTCCGACCTCTTGTTCCGGTGATGCATTTATTCTGCACACGTAATATAAGTTTATCTCCAGAATGAGGAAAAGCATCCGCTTGACATATTGGAATCATTCCGGTGTCAGGTCACCGTTTATGTGACTTCTACTTTCTGCGTCTCGTCAGTGTTGTAACCCGTATGTTACTTTGGATTATATCCTCTGTTATATTTACCCATTTTTACGTGATGATATTTATCGATGTCGGTAACTAGATTGGATTTATCGAAGACGGTTAGATATTTAGGTGCAAAAGACAGTAAATAGAGATAGAACAATTGAGTGAAAATAATCGATGATCAGATGTCAGCCAAAATTATCAATACAGACTTTTTAATGGGAAGGTGACTGAGAAGTAAGGAGTGGTGGATAAAAAATTACTTTTAGCGTTGATCGAAAATGAATTACGTTGAAAGGGAAGAGAAAATAACTCTTAAAAGTATATACTCCAAAAATATTCTATTTGTCGGAACAAAATCGTCATTTTAGCTGAATACTGTTTGTAAGGTAATTATTAATTGCAGAAGAATGGAAACCATGTTTTAAATTATTATGTTCAACGTAAAACATTTTATTTTACTATTAAACATATTTTGAAATTATTCACTATATTTTTTTTTTTTCTTTTTTTAACTTCACGGACTTTAAGTCTAATTATAGAGAGAATTAGAATTTTTTTAATTTATTTTATTTTTCAGTATGTATGAAAATATGTCCTTGTTCCCAAATATACATTAATTCGGTACTTTACTCAGATTTAAATGTCCATTTAAAACATTTGTATCAAATTTACATACATTTATTTTTATTTACTCATAAGTTAGAAACATAATAATTAGCAAAATATTTAAAAATAAATAGTTAAAAAAGAAGAAAATTATTTGCGAATAAAAAATCATATTATATAAATTAATAAAAACAAATAAAAGGAACATAATAGTAAAATAAATGTAATACCAAAAAAGAAAGAATAATCTTTATTTAATTAAAATTAATAGGTTTTTTACGAAATTTCCATCTAATTCTTACGAAAGATGATCTGCTTTGAAAATTAGATATAAAACAATAATAAACAGTTAAAATGCAAGATATCAGAATTAAGAAACTTGCTAAATTTAATCGAACATGTTGGTATTTTTCACAAATTTATATAAAATAAATATTCAGTTTTATATACAAATGCATCAAATAATATCAGTTCTGATAATACATCGAAAATATTTTTCTGTTTTATTTTATTTTCAATAATTCGTTCAAAATCAACAAAATATTTTAAGCATAATTTCTAAAAAAATAATTTAAAACAAGTAGAGATAATTATTCTTTTTACTCTATTTTGAATTTAATTATTATTTGTTTATTATAAATTAATTGAAAAATAATGCATTCAACAACATTACATAAAGACACTATGTATAGCATTAAAATCTTCTAAATTTATTTTCAATTTTTTTATATTGTATTATTATAATACAGAAAAAGAAGCTCTTATTTTTAATTTAGAGCCTTACTTAGTCAATGAAACTTTAATGAATTTCGTATTTAATTTTCATAAACTTACAATATAATAAAATTTCCAGGTATTAACCTACAGTATAAAAATTACTGGTTTCGCTTCATGCAATTTCTTGATAAAACGTTCAGGGCTTTATCACAGATTACAATATAAAAACTTTTTTATAAAAGATTTTCATATAGCATAAAAGAGCAATGCGTAGTATTAGTATAACATCAGGAATTAATTTTAAAAAATGAAAAAATTTCCATATTTTAATAACTCATGATATTATTTCAAATTTAAGATCTTTGTTATAAGACTTTCTTTTCTTGAACCAACAATATCTTCGATATATCTTATTATTCTCAATGAATTACAGAAATTTGAAAAATTGATCTTGATCGGAGGTATATAACGTGACAAGGCAGAAGCAGGTCGCATCATTTACAACGAATATTGTTTTCAATAACTCCATATGACCTGAGAAAAATTTCCTTCATCTAGGAAAAATGGTTTTCTGTGATTGAATTGATGCTTGAGCTGAAATTGATCAAGAATAGAAGTCATCTGTTCAAAAAAATTAATATTTATTTTGTAAAATATACAGATTTTCCTTGCAGTAATAAACCAGTTTTTAACAATATTACTTTGAAGGATATTGTTTAGGAAACATGTAAATCTACGATAGAATAAAAGTCTAATCATAATATATGAAGATTCTGATCACGCTAACACGCCGTAATTAAAAAGTAAATGTTACATTGCACAATGTAAACCCTTTACATAAAAATAACTCGATGTGCGACAGAAAAAGTGCAACGTGATAATTTTCCCAGGGATAAAAAGCCTGCTAATAGCGAACTGAAATATTTTTCTGAAAAAAACTGAAAAATCAAATAACATCATAATACTTTATTTCAAAAATACTTCTGACGTTGCCGATGTACAATTCTAATTTCTTTTTTTCATGGTAAATATTTTGCAATACAGACTTAATTAATCATAACTTCTATATTAATATTTGAGGTAAATTATATATACGTCAGTAATGATAAGTGAATTGAATTTCGTGTCTTTTGATAATTAATGTAATTTCATAAATGTGTAAATTAGAGGACATGGTATGAAATAAGAGCTCTTTATTCGCAAACATACACAAGGTAATGTAATCTAAAAATCCACGAAATACAATTAACAGGTTCGCGACGAATTTTATTCCGAAGCGCGTTATTTCTACTGTGTCACACGCATTCTATTGTTTTTGCAGAAACGAAGTATTCCTTTGAATTGTGATTATATTATTTGAATTAAAGTTCTAATTATAATCTGCCTTGAATAATTAGAAAATGAAAGAAGCGCGAAAATCTTTAAACTTATAGGTAATCGTGACGACTAAAAATTTTTAATTAAATTATGAAAGCCGCGTTTAGCAAGAAGTCCTTCGTACACTGAAAAATGAGGTTTAAATTCTTTAAATCAAACGATATTTGCTAGAATTAACTTCATAGTGAATTTGAATACGTTCAACTTCATATTGAGTTTAAAACAAAAATGTGGTATTTCCTTAATCAAATAACCAACTCCACAAAGAATTTAAATTATAATTATTATGAAATTTAAACATTTGATTTAAAACAAAAATATTGTATTGTGTTTAATCTAGTTCAATCATGTGGTTGTATCAACTCTATGAATATATGATTTTAGGACTTGTTCGATTCATTTAAAAATAATATCGCAAATGCAAGACAAAGCACATTCTAACAAATTTTTTACTCACATTTTCAGTATAAATCGGTTGATCTTAGCTAATCATACGCACGTTCACGATGGAGTTTACAGTAGCTCATCGATTTTTTTAATGTACGACGCATTGTCAGGTATTTACGAGATTATCAAAGAAATATGTTAGAATTAGGCTTTCAAAATCGTTAAAGCATTCGCAGAAACATTAAATAATAATTATGATACAATGTCACGATAAATATTTTATTTTTAATTATGTCAATATTTACTTAAATTAAGTCACTACTTTATTTTACACAAAAAGGAATTCGCTTTATTTCTATTATAAAAAAATTATTTTGATTAATATGATATTGTGCAAGAAAATTGACATTACCTTCTGCAGTACATAGTTTAATTTTATTAAGTTAATTTACTGAAATTAAATTATAATTTTTATTTTAGAAAAAAATTAATGTTATTTCTATTACTTATATTATTTTTCAGTAAAAAATATGAATTCTTTCCAGAATTATATGTCATATGTAATTTGTACAGGAGTATGATTTTAATTAAAATAAAACAATTCATAATTAATTAAATAGAGTGAAATTAAAAACGAAGACACGATAATATCGTCAAATGTCTCGCTCGAAAATAATTAAGTTCGTTATTTATAAAAGATTTTAATGAATCCTTTTATGTTTATTGTTTTAGGTGCCTTCTAAAACAGTGGAGGCGAGACCTTCCAGCGACATCTGTTATTATTACATTCCATAATGAAGCCCGCTCGACACTTTTGCGCACAGTAGTCAGGTAAAATTCTAGCTTTGTTGAAAGCTGCTCTCCTTTTTATTCGCAACCGTAAATGTCGTTTGCTATAAATGACATTAAATATTCCACTGCTATCAAGATAATTTAGAATTTAAATTTGATCAGTGAAACACATTTTTATATAAGTAATTTATGAAAAAGAAATTTAAATTAAATGGAACAATTATTATACGACAAAATAAATAAAAACAAAGGTAAGTAAATTGAAATAAATTATATAGCAACTAAATACTACCAAATATTAAGAAAAAAGGAAAATAAGTTATTACACTTTTGATGGATGATACAGATGTATTTTTCGCAATTAGTTATTTTAAAAAATTTCAAAATTTAACTTCGTTTTTTTTATAATCATATCTACATAAGATTCCTATTTATTTCATTCGGGTAATCTGGTGAAGTCAAATCGTCGTCTTGTCCCGCGAATTGACATCCTTGTGAATGTGGCTGACCGTTCGAATTTGGTCTTTCTCTGTCAGTCGAAAAGTCCAGAGCAACCGATGGAATTTTCTAATCGTCATTCCTTCGAGTTCCTGGTTCGTAAACCCCTCATCCTTGAACGCGATCCATTTGTAACTCGAACCAAAATGACATAAATCACTTGTTTCTCTTATATGCTTTTACAAATTAAGGATAAACATTTTCCGAGCTGAAATAAAACAAATTAACGATACCAATAAAGACACTTCAGTATTGTTAAATTTTATCTAACGTTTTTAAAATAGTTAGATTATGTAAATTAGTTAGTAAATAAAATATTTTGTTAATAAGATAAAGGTATAAATTGAATCAAACTAATTAATTAATAAAATTTGGAAAAGAAATATTTTTTCCGAATGTATCTTATCACTAATTATCACTCTTACGAATGAAAGAATTGTTACAAATGAAAGAATGTTAGAATTGAAATTATGTCAGAAAATGAAAATAATTATTTAGAACATTAACAAATCTGATAATAATCTTAATAAGTCTAATAAAATTCTTTATTATTTATTAGGTTATTTATTAAATTATTAGGTCTATCAAAGATTAGTCAAGCATATCAAAATATTTTTGCGATTGGTGGGATAAGAATATTTTAGCAGACTTTTGTCAGACAATGTATCAGACGTTTTTATGACTTTTGTTAGATATCGTCAAAGCTTTATCCATATTTGCTTCCCTTGTAGAAATAATTTGATTGACAAAGGTATAACAAATTCTGTCAAATCAGTGTCGAAAAAACACAGATAAAAAAGTTTGACAATTCCAGAAAAATCTCTAGCAGTCCTAATAATAAGCATCTTTTTAGATAAATAATTCTTACAAGATTAAATTTTATTTTACGATTGAAGTTCTATTTTTCGCCGTTTTTTGGCTTTTGAACCAATGTTTACCTTACATATTTGCTCAAACAAAAAATTCACGCTGTCAAAACAAGAGAATCGTTTTGCCTTGAATTACATCGTGACAAAATTATTTCAGATTTGGTTTTTTATTTTATTTAACTTTTTTTATTTAAATTAAATTTAAATTAAATAAAAATTTAAATTAAAAAAAAAAAAAAAAAATTATTTTATTTAACAGATTTGGCAGATCTGTTTTATATGAGAAAACTGATAAATGTATCAAAATGAAATTTTTAGAATAATATAATGCATTCTAAGGGAATTGTTTTTGAAGTTATATTATTTTTCATAATTGATATAATATTTGTTGTTACCTTATATTTAAGTGTCATAAATCATAATAAATGTATATAAATTTGATAAAAATATTTAAAATGAAATTTTAAATCGAAAAAAAGAAAGAAAAAGATAACAAAAAATGAAAAGAAATTAAAACAATGTAGTAAATTATTTTAAAATATGAATCTTAAAATAGATAATTCATTCTTTTAGTTAGATAAAATGTTCTCATATACAACATGAAAAATATTTTGTGTCTAATATTATGAAAGTAATGCAAAGATTTACATTAAATATTATGAAACATTATCTCACAATCGACACAAAGAATAGTTTTATTTGAGAGAGTATAATAATATATATATATACGTTTATTGCAATAAAATGTGTACATAAATATTTATATTTCTATTTCTCAATAATTAATATTAGAAACAATTTATTATACTTTATACAATAAAAATTCGATAATGATTATACTCCACTGTAAAAAAGATAAAGATAGTTGGTTATTTGTGGCGTCAAAGAGATATATTTACTAAAATTCCAATAATAAATATTTGAAATCTGCAATTAAATTCCCAATAAATGAATATCATTTTTCAGAAAGGAATTACAAGACCGTCGAAAAGCATTTGGTAAAATAACTCTTCCGCATATAATTCAAACTGAACTGCGAAAATAATAAATCACAATTGGTTTAAAAACACAATTGGGATCATGCAGCCAATATTTTCCGGTCGCGATTATTAAAGCGTGATTAAAAATTTAAATTTATCGCCGGAAAACGACAGAATGGAGTAGAATTATTGGCGAAAGGTCGAGGACACTTAAATGCAATTTTCTAGAGACTATAATTCACGAGGGAAAAAGATTTAGAAGAGTTAATTTGTGACTCATTTGAAAAATAACGTTTTATCTAAGTTTAGAGGCGTTTGTTGTTCATTTGATGTACGCGGTCCAAAGTAATAACGAAAACAATGCAACATTGACTTAACAAATACTTGTTAACTGCATATTTTAATCGGTTCTCCACGCACAAAGTTATTTTAAATACACTTGTCGGAGAAAATTATGAAGTTAATAACATCGAACGCAGATTGCGCTAAGCATACCCAAAACTCTGCCAGCGAGTTACTAGTAAAAGCATTTTATTATTAATTTACAAAAGCATTTCCAACTAACTAATTGTTCCAGAAGCCGAACGCGAAATTAAGAAATTAATCTGCTTAAATGAGCACGAGTAACTTATGCCATACATTTACCGTAACCTTTATTGATGTGGATCATAAACTGAGTTATCGGGGCGAATTGATTGAAGTAATTTTGTTTTTTCTTCTTTTTACAGTGTTCTCAACAGAAGTCCAGAGTATCTCATCAAAGAAATAATACTAGTCGACGACTTCAGTGATAATCGTAAGTGTCGTAGTTTTACCTGTAACATAAACTTTCGTAACTTTATGTTACAATAAACCGAAGATTTTTTAATAGATTAGTATTAAAGTTTCGTAACAGTACAAGTTTCAGGTTTAACTTTTATAATCTATATAAATAAAATATAACATTTAATTATAAAATTGTTGGTTTAAGTCCCAAAGTGATGATATTTGTATACTTAAAAATAAATGCCATTCAATTTTATTTGAAGTTACGAGACAAAATTTCACATGAAATTTTAGCTCCGGCCAGAAGCTAAATTTTTATGTTTCATACATAAATTTGGTATACATCGTGTTGATTTAACAATAGATGTTCGTATCTTCCTAAAACCGTGTATGATAGAATATTATAATCCAACAAATCTGATCTATTTTCCTAGATCTAATAAGTTTAGTAAAATAACAATTTGAACAATCGTTCCGAATTGATAAAATTTTAATTTCGAAAATCGAATTTCAATATGATTACTGCAAATACTACCTTTAGTGGAAAACTTCAAATATAGTACTTATTTAAAAACTCATTTAATTAAATAAATCTTTTACATACTAAAATATATATGGAGGAAAATTAAAACTTAAATAGATTAATTATACAATAGAAAAAATTATCCATTGGGTAGTTGAAATAAGAACTAATTAAACAATAGTTCGAAAAGAAGTATTAAAGGAAAAAAGTGCTGTGGTTGGTTTAATTTCTACTAACTAACAATTTTTACCATGTAAATCAACTATTTCTCTCTTCAACTATTTATTAGTGCAGAGTATCAGTTGGAAAAATTGTTTAGTATAAATCCAAAAAGTAATAGATGAAAAAACTAATCTACTCGTCCATAACAAAGCATATCAGAAGGCAGACAATATATAAAAATGAAAATGTTGATTCCACAGACCCGGAAATATATTTCATTCTCCGGATATTACAAACTACTTCGCAACGTTTTGAGTGCATTAACTTTGCCGAAATGACTTCCATATATCTTTCACTATCGACTTTATTTCCTTTCGAAGCTGGAAATCAACAGACTGTCGGAGAGATCTTAGTAACGATCTAGATACATCTACATTGGTGTTTATTAATTGCGACCGCGGACTATGTAAAATTGTGAAATAATTGCTCGAATTGCTTGCAGCCGAGGATGGTGAAGAGCTGTCAAGGATCCACAAAGTTCGCGTTATCAGAAACGAGAAGCGCGAAGGCCTAATGAGGTCTCGAGTTCGCGGTGCCGACGCAGCGACTGCGAACGTTTTGACCTTTTTGGACTCACACTGCGAGTGCAATGCGGATTGGTTGCAGCCGCTTTTGGAGAGGGTTGCGGAGGATCCGACAAGGGTCGTCTGTCCTGTCATCGACGTCATTAGTATGGACTCATTTCAATACATAGGTAAGATGATTAACGAATATATATATTTCATAATATATAAATAAATAATCATTTATTATTGTGCTAAAAAAAAATTACTTTGTATGGATATACTTCTATGATACCTCCTTCTGTTATACATTATTAAAATTTTCCTTTATTTTTATAATTTACATATAATTTAATTTATGTAATATAATATATAATAGCACCGGATTCTGAGAGTTTTTAACTTTATATTAATATAGTTGAAAAAGAACGTTATTATTTAATCTAAATTCTGTGCGTAAAAATACATTATAAATTAAAAAATATTATGAATAATATTAAAAATAAACGTTTATTATTTTAAGGAATAATATAACCAAACATTCAACACTAAATTATATTTACAATTAAAATGATTTAAACCTATTCTATCGCGATAGAATAGATTTTTAGTTCGAATTCGCTCCCGTTACAAATATGTCGTTCATGCACAATTACATTTAAAATAATGTCAAATC
>JABFPK010001564.1:0-11523 GCA_022817445.1 Habroteleia sp. ZL-2020
GTTCTAATGTCACGGAGTTAGGGTGTTTTTAATTATTTCTTTCACGATAACGAATTAATGTTTCTAATCAATTTTATTCGATTCTTTATAAATGGGAGAAATATATGCATTGTACGATTTTAGTAATTTTTCAATAGTTATGATTTTTGTCCCACATTTTATTGAAATAAGTCAATCCGCTTGTTACAAATCATAATTTCCCAAATTGAAAAATCGCGTGAATATAACAATAAACATTCATTCATTCTCATTTAAATATTATTTAAACTAACACTAATTCTAGTGAAATCTATTGATATTTCACCTTAAACAAATATAAAAATATTAAAATACAAAAATTAAAGTATTTTTAGGGATTCGAACGAATATACTGCGGAATCATAACCTCTGCGTTTTGACCACTCAACTACAAAGCCTTCTTATGAGACAAACGTATTAAGAGCTTATAAGTTTTCAATTACAAACATTTATATCCGGGATATTAAATTAATGTTCCTAGAATGTTATTTTTAGCTGGCATGGAACATTCTTTTTTTATTCCCTAGAATATTATTTTCTTATTATTTAATATTAAATAATATTATGTGCTATTAGGGTAGGAACGTATATACAAACATTCTCACTTCGATCGCAGTGCGGTCAACTTAAACTGTTTTATATGCCAACTTAGCGGCTCAGCTTTCAGTGAGACGGGTGTACTTTTTAAAACTGCACTCTTCACACCAATATATTCGTTGACGCATTTGTATATATTATTATTTGATAATAATTTAACATGTAAAGTGTTTTTTATTATCGGAACATCTGTGATTAGTTCGGAAAATGCTCACAGTAATGCAAATGAGCAAGAAAGTAAGAAATGTATTACAATCGCCGCATAATTTGACTCATGCCATTCGCATGTTTACTATTTCCAAATACATATTATACAATACTCTTCATTTAAAAATATTAATTCACGAACTTTAATATTTCAAATGAATTTAAATATTTAACTAATAATAAATATATTCAAATACATTTTACATAATGCGATTTGGAAAAGCTTGAATAATATAATAAGCACTCGTTTTAATGTTAACTAAATACAATATTTTTGAGAAAAATTATCTGCCGTTAAATATTGCGTCTTATCGAGCATCAATAACTGAAATGTAAATACGAAACAAGGAGAACGAAGAAGACAATGAACAAACGGCAGGTGGCATTTTGCGTCAACCGTAAGATACCACATCGATGCAATAATGATGGTTGACGTGATTTTTGTACGCATCGACCCTGCCCTACATTCGATTGAGCATATAATTTTATACGGCGGTGTTTAGAATGCTAAAACGTTCGCCGAAACTACATCCGCGATTTTCTTTAGGAATGATTGCGCGAATACGTTGACTAATTCAACGAATTTACATTGCAATTTACAATTCATGTCCCAAATTTCAAAACCGCTTCCTCTTCGACAATTTTTACAGCAAATTTCAAGCTTTTGTATTACAAATAAATATATATTATTAAATAATTGTTAATATCAAATTAATAGCTTTGATTCACGTTCGCATAATTAGGATTGAATATTACACATTTTATAATTGTTACCTTTGCCCGGAAATTAATTTAAAATTAAAAAAAAATGATGAAGTCATTATGCGATGAAAATTGCACAATTTCTTATAATATATAAAAGTTTTTGTTAGCGAATACAATATTATACCAAATAAAGTATGAATAGTAAAAATCTAATATCTATTAATAATAAATATATTATACGCTTAATTGTTTTATGCTTCAAAAAAGATGTTTAAAGTTCAAGAAACAATGTGTTGGATTATTTATTTATCTCAGATTAAATGTAAATTTACTTCAACGATATTAACAAATTTTCAGCTGAATTCTTAAATCTCCTGATAATGCTATCAGCGAAAATAAGTACTTAATAATTTCATAGTTCATTTCACTTTCGCAATACCGTTAATACATTTTTCAGCGCATCCAAAAGTTTGTTGTCAGGTAGCAATCAACGAAATCAACGTATTTTAATTCTTGAAAATCTTTTTTTGTAACGATATAATAGCAGCATATAAAATGGCAACTTTTATGAGTTAAAAGAAAACTTTAAAGTAAAAAAGTGTACAAAAATATCCACTTATTTTGAATAAATATTGAATCTCATAAGAGTTTGGGGGATTCAAAGTTTAATATGAATTTTTAGCAAAAACTGTTTAAAATTCGTACGCGTTATTATTGTTGACAAATAAAATTTGAATGTGAGCGTTGTGTTACATTGACGAGTACAAATGATGGATTGATCATTGATGACGCTGATGTAATGCGTCTGGAAAGCGCAAGTGACTAATCAACGTCGGTTTGTCTATCGCAAAATGCGCAAGGTAGATATTCGCGAGCGCTGTTTGTAAATTCGATTACCTTAATGACATAACAATGATAATAGCAAATCAAATTTACGCAAAGAAATGATAATAGTAATCCTAATGAAAATGCACGTTACACAAAGATGTTATATAAAATTGCGCTAAGCGCTTGAAGTATTAAAATTGAATGTTGTATGTAACTTATTGTGCCCTTTGTGAAGTTTGATGAAAAATACTAAATCATCATATAATTTCTGTAAGTTGAAATAGATGAGTGACGTGCAAAATAATTTTCTTTTCTTGCAGAAATTCTATAGACATTATTAGACAGCTTAACTTATTATAACCCCTAATTTTTTCATGTTTTGCAATTAAAGTAATTAAATTTGTCTGTCAAATAGTTATTAGATTTTAATTTACTCAGAAAGAAAATTTCAAAACAATATATTAAAACGGAATTTGAAATATATCTAATTATAATTATATTTTTAAATCCATATTGTTAAATTCACGTTAATTAAATAAAACAATAAATCAAATTTTTTTTAATGCTCGATCATAAAATATACTCGAGATTATATTTCAATTTTGTACACAATATGTAAAATTAAAAAGTTTTAAAAGTTAAATTATGCATTAACGGTAAATTCGATGATAATTTATATTGTTTAAAAACTTGTACACACGACAAAACATTTTTTATAGGAACTATGAGATTATTATACTGTTACGTGTAGCAACAAGTTCAAAGTTTGTTTATATGCATTAGTTATAGTTTATTAAAAGTTTTTTTTACTAAATGAACACACAAAATTCTATTACACATACAGTCTATATAAGAATAATATAAAATAGATAGATAAAAGTTAAAAATTGTGTATTGCACAAAACACATGTCAAAAGATTTTTATCTTACTTCATGAGACTTTGGGAGAATTTTTCACACACATACACAAGTTCTTTTCTTATTCCTTTTGTCAATTAAGGCCATATGTCACTCGTTGTGAATGTTTGAATTGTGAGATTGCCGCCAAAAGTATATTTTCACAAATATTAAAAGCTATAATTGAAATTTTTGAAAAAACGTTTGACCAATCCCTAGGGAATTAAATTTGAAATATTTTACAACAATTTTTACTATTGCAACATTCGTCATAAAGCTAACTATTGGAATAAAATAGTATCTTCGTGTTTATAGGTTAGGAAACTTTACATTCTTTTTCATTCCAATTACATTCAATTTCATTCCATCTTTTTCTTTATGACGAATGTTGCAAAAGCAAAAATCTGTTGTAAAATATTTCAAAGTTATTGATCAAACGTTTTTTCATAAATTTAAATTATTGGTTTTAATATTTGCGAAAAATCTCACAATTCAAACATTCACACCGAGTAACATATCGCCTTAAAGATTAATATAAAATTAAATTAATATGCCATTCATTTCATTAGATATTTTAAGAAATATACGTAAGAATTAATTTTTAATTATGATTTCTGGATAAAGTAATTATATTATAGAGCTAATATAATTGCTTAAATGCTATATTATATCTAATCATTCACTTAACTAATTATAATTATAATTTAAATGGTTTTAAACAGCGCAAAAATAAATCGTGTATGTTATTAATTTATAAATACATTTTTAGCAGTCGTTATGTTTATTAGCATCAGAATGATATTTATCGTTTTTTAGATAAATAGGAAATATACAATTGAGTTTTTAAGATTATTTAATCGCGTGAGTAATTAATTGGTAATTAACATATAAATTTCATTGAATAATTTGAATGTTTTAGCTTTAAATAAATTTGTTATTGAGGCAACTATTTTAATTTATAAGATTATAGGTAAGTGTTTCATTAAGTAAATATAAAAAATTATTTATCATTTGCTAAATGCAAAAATACTTTTTTATAAGAAATTTAATTACAAAATAATGCGATACTTGTCTATATTTATAGATAATTAAAATATAAGACAACTAGTAATAAAGTATAATTAAAAATAAAATTTATAATAAACATATTGTAAGTCATACATATATATATATATATATATATAATTATTTCGTAACATTTGAAACATTTAAAATTTCTAAATTACTAATAGAAAAAATACCGTTTCGAAAATCCCCGTCATAACAACATAAAATATCGTTTAGATATAGCTAGCACTTCGATTAAGTTTACTAATATTGAAGTAGATATATGCTCAATAATATTGTAGAATTTAGAGATATTAATTTCAAAATATTTGACAGTTTTTTTTATTTTAAAATATTCAAGTATTCAATTCAAAATATATAAAGTTTTTTTGGTACTATATTTTGAATAATATTTACTTTGAGTTTAAACTTAACCCAATTTATATTTTGAAAAGGTGTAGCTTATTATGAAAAATACCAATTCGCCTTGTAGCTAGCTTATTTTTAATTGACATATTTAAAATTATTTTACAGTAATTTTAATACAGAGAAATATTCGGACTTCAAATAGCCATAACCATTGTATTAAAATTCAAACGTCGAATAAAATGACGGATAAACTCAGTTTTATTTGAATATTTTTTCCTTTTTAAAAATGCAAGAAAAAACTTTCATCAACAACTCTTCACGAAAGTGACGATTTTGTCCTGGATAAGATTTTCCTATTACTAAAGAATAGTTAGATTTTATAAGCCGCCTTGTCTAGAATTCTAATAGAATTTCCACATTCCGGAAGTGACTTTAAAAGCCGTGAAAAACTTTTTAAAAGTTGTACTAAATGTATTTTAGAAATCTTTACCTACATAGGTTAAATTGATTAGAGTAATAATCATTTTCTAGTTAATAATAATTACCCAATTTATATCGAGCTTTATAAAATCATATTTCCTGGTATAAAATTAAACTTAATAAAACTGTTATAAAAATGCACATAAAACTCTCGAGTGACACTGGGAAAATGAATAAAATTTAGTTAAATACTAAACAAATATTTTCCTCTTTTTTGTTTAAATAATACCAGTTTTAGTTTTGATTAAATAATACCAGTATCTCGCAGACCGCGCAACAGATGTAAATTTAAAGAATGTATCGAGAATTGCGTGAACTTGTTACTAAAATGAGCTCACCTTGATAAGGTTCCTTTGAGCAGCGGATTCCTATCGTCATAATATCCCACGGACGAAGGCATGTTCAGGTAATCCAAACACGTGGGAGCACGGGGCACACGACACTGCCTCTACGGCACTGCATCACTGTCGCGCGATCTCTTAGCTTTCCATTCACCCTATTTGCTGTCGCGCGTTGCTACCAGAACAACTATTGACCCGAACGTTGTTAATCGCGCACAACTTTTGGTCACGCTTGTCCACAATTTGTTGGTGTCACGATTGTAATCACTTTTTAATCACCAATCATTAACAAACTCTCGACTATTAAAATCGTACACAAGCACACACACACACACACAATTTAATCAATTTTAATTTTTCACCTCTCTCGACTTTGGAACTTTGGAACCAAAAAAATCACGAATCAAATGAAAACCAAAAACCAAACGGACCAGTGCGGGACCAAAACGGTTGCTGTTGTCACTGCTTTGTGTGTGTGTGTTGCCGTAGTTTTACTTCTTGTTCTAGTTGTGCTCCAGGGTTCCGCTTCCGGTTCGCCGCGCCACCACTTCCTTACCCTGTTGTCAGAGAACAAATAAACAAGCAAACATATGAGAACAAGCGTGCAACCGAATGATGCGCGACGGAATTCGAACAACGAGTGTGACTTTTTGACGAAATGACACGCGCGCTAATTCGCTCTCCGTTCTCCTTTTCACCCGGTCGGTTGGCGCGGCCTTTCTCTTGCGACTACTCGTAACTCGAGAGTAGTCAACTCGACGGACCAACTATTTCTTCGACGTGAACGCGCCACTGTTTTCGGTGAATACTCCGATTGGCGACCGACCCACGCGATCGCGCGCATCAACTCGCGCCGTTCTCGCGACCGCCACACCGCAAACCTGTCAAAATCGTCCCAAATTTTGCCGATAGAACCCATTTCGCGCTTTTCCCCGTTCAAACAAGGTTTTTGTAGACAAAATCTTAATGTCGTAAATTAATTTACCAAACTTTTCCCAATGCAAAATTTTGCTCCAGATTGCAGATGCGAATTTTATATATTTATATTATATATATAAACTTCTTTCGGCTAAAATACAAAAATGGTTAAACGAAGTGTCGGAATAAAAATAAAAGACTTTACGAAGCATTTAGAAATGGTTTAGAGAAAGTTACCTCGCGTTTTTATCCTTCAAGTTCAATTCAAATGGAATATCTTCATTGAAGTAGTTTTTGGGCTCACTTTGAAATCGAAACAAGTCTTGTTAAACAGTGACAAGTGTGTTATCAAAACATTTTAGAGTCGGAACACCGTATTTGATTGATATTGTTTGTAATTGTCAGCGCTCCGATATATTAATGCTAGACATTCGTGTGACGTGGTCTAATAAGTGTGATTTTAATTAAGTCGTACTCGTAGAAGTATTATAAATTAAAATTAAAATCAAAATCTGTAAAGGTTAAATAACTGAATTCATACAATTTAATAATTTAACAAAATAGTACAGTGTCACGTTTATTTTGACTCGTTTCAATGTATAAGATTGTTTTTTTGAATAATAAAAAAGATATATAAATATAATATAACATTTATAAAATTTTCTGTTTTCCGTTTAATCAAATAGTTATCTCGAAA
Organism: Habroteleia sp. ZL-2020; assembly: GCA_022817445.1. Taxonomy (NCBI): domain Eukaryota; kingdom Metazoa; phylum Arthropoda; class Insecta; order Hymenoptera; family Scelionidae; genus Habroteleia; species Habroteleia sp. ZL-2020. Next base: position 7,105 of record JABFPK010001564.1, read on the forward strand.
TAGAATTTTCGATACCAAATCATTTCATTTATGATTATATCAAGCGTGTCAAAGTGTGGAATTCCTCGTTCATAATCACACGTTTGACATTTAATTATAATTGCTTATTAAAGTTTTGTTAACGATAATTATTTAATTCACTTCAAAATTTAAACTTTAATAAATCAGTTGTTTTATTCAATAAAAAATTATATTTGAATATCAATATATGTATATTACCGAATTCGAAAAATTTTAAACTTGTCAGGAAAGGATTTAAAAAAAAGTAACACCGCGTAGCCATGAACGATTTCGAAACGGAATCACTTTAAAATAAATAGATTCATGTCTAGGAACGAAAATATTTTAATTACACACGGTGAGTTTACTTTGTTTCATTAACCTACTTATATCTGATGAAAAAATCATTAGACATACATATTAATGCGATTAAATTTTACAGTATTCTGTCTTTGTAATATACATTTATTATATGAGAGAATAATTAGTTAAATAATTATTCTCAATATGCATTTAACAATATTGTCGGTAAAAATATATTAATTCATTATTTGATTTTAGAACATTTCTGATCATTTTTACTTGAAAAAATGCAAGGCAGTGGCACACTTGATTTTTATCGAATTATTTATCGAAAAAATAGATTGCTTTTTAATTACATTTTTTAAATAAAGACAAACAATATTAGGACTGAATAATATTGAATTTATTGCATGTAAAATTGTTAATAATATTTTTTTGTCAGTGAACGATAAATATTTGTTCATTTATATTTCAGTAATTTTTTGTTTGTTTATAATAATCCAATAAAAAGAATATAACGTATACAAATATTTATATTTGTTAATTATATTATTCAATGTATTAATTTGAACATTTAAGTTGTGAAAATATATGAGTAAGATATATTTTCTTAATTTATTATTTTAATTAATTCAGGGCGTCAGTAAATTACAGCATGTAAGCGACGTCTTAATTTAAGACATTTTGGGAATATTTTACTCTGCTTTTTAAAATTTACTATTGGTTTTAAATTTGTATATAATCACCTTAATGGACTAAATTCTTTGCATGTGTATGTCATATATTTCTATATATCAAATGGTTATATCTGATAATAAGCTATACCGAGTTTTGAAGAATATTTTTAACACAGAGACCGAACCTTGTAGAAACACCCTAAATTAATGAATGCAATGCCGACCTCCTGGGATGCCGTTTCTGTGTCAAACCTAACTCGAGTCTTTTAAAGTGTATCATCGCAGGATTTTTTACACCGATATCCCAAATTCATCTGGTTTATTCAAAGAAATTCTACCGCTTTAGTTATATCACTATTGAAAATACTTTTGTCTGTTACGTAACGAAAATTTAACGCGAAGTAATCCATAAAATAATCGAATTAATCGTAGCTTTGCCAGTTATAACTATTTTTTTTCATTGGTCGATAAAAAGTATTCAGTAATACGTGTCATTGCATAACTTTTCTAATTGTACTCGTAAAAATAAATACGACCTATTATTGGACCAGCACTTAACGGTTTGATGAATTATATGATGATATTTTGTGCCGCATTGTTAAACTTTCACACGTACAAAAATAGTTGTACAATTTTGTAGTCTTGTTAGTTATTTTGATACCGAATTTAAGAAAGTGAAGAAAAATTTCATTCTTATAGCACATACAAATTAAAATCAACGATAATAAATTCGAATACTTCTTTTTCTGAAGAAAGATTTATCGTGATGCTTGTTATATCACTACGATCATTATTTTTCGTAGAAAGAAAGACAGCAAAATGTAAAAGAGGGACCATCGGAGGAAACGTGATCGTGAAGAATGATGAAAAACGTCGGGTCAGCGAAAAGACGACGGAGCGCGAAAGAATCGAAGTTTTCTCGGCAAAGTCGAAAGTGTTGGTACTAAGGAGGCGCGTAATACAAGGGCAAGCAACCGGCTGAGCGAGTCGCTGACATTTTCGAACCATTAAACGGCGGCCCTGTCTCTTCGCTCGGCTGCCTGTGCTCGCGGCCATTTTACGCCATGTGGAGAAAACTATGATAATCTTTTCATCCTTTTTCTCGTGCATTCAACAATTATCGATCGTACAAAATGCACGATGATTGAGCCGTTTCTGTCAATTGGACCAATTCAATTTTTCCCGAACCAATTTTTTAGCGAATTTTAAAATACATTTTTTTCGATTTAACACTGTGATTCGTTTTGTATATTAATGTGATCGATTCATTGTTAAAAAATATTTAATCGTATGTAAAATGGTTATTTATTATTATACATAATGGTTATGGTTTTATTCATTTTTAAAGTTATTATCAATTAAGTTGATATAAGAGATATTTTCAATTTGTTTTATTTGATTAAAAATTGATAGTAACAAATTCGCCAACAGTTTTAAATATTGATCTGTCAACACACTTCATGTTATTTGTAAATGTTGACGCTAAACAAAATAACAAAACAAAAATTGTTATACCATTACTACATCAGTTTTATTTTGTGTTACGACATACCTTTTTTAGTAAACAACGGGAAAACCAAACAAATTAATCGAAAATTAATTGAATTTCATTTGGTTTAAACGCGCAACTATAAATTGCATGCTCGATATACTTTACATTCTTAAAAGAATATATTTATCATGAATAAACCGAATTATCAAACTAATATATATAAATAAATAAATAAACAAATATTAAAGCACACACACGCATATATACATATATCCGTGTGAATTCTTATTTTTTTATATTAATAAAGCGAAAATTCTTTTTTCATTATATATTTAAGTCAAAATTTTAATTATGTTTAAAATATATAAACAATATATATTTTATTTATATGTTTAATAAAAATCTATAATAAAGTTACACTTATTTATCTCAAATTTAAAATTGTTCATGCTATAGTTCATATTCGTCATACAATTTGTTTTATTCGTATACATTCCCGTTTATTATGAAAGTTTGCTTTTTAATTACAATAAAATTCTATTTACAATTAATAGAAATATAAAACGTTGGCGTAAAAAAGTAATTTACTTTCGAATGAAATGGATTTTTCTTTGGCTTATATTAATTAGAAAATCTTGCGATAGTAAAAAGATCATTCTATATTCATTATAAAAAGATATTTTTAAGATCGTGTATATCACAGAATGCAGAATCATCTTTGTATACAAAACAAGTGGACTTTTATTTAAAAAATATTATCTCGATGTCAAAATGATATTAAGCCGAAAGCGAGTGACAATTTGGGAGCGTCGAAATTGAAAAATAAATCAAATAATGATTCAATGATAACGCACGTTTGCGTCCAGACAAGCTTATTCAAACTACCTCAATTAAGCGCACGAAAAAATCATTATGTTTCTGCAATTGTATAAATCAAACAAAATATAAATACTCTCCTATCTCCTTGGAGTTGTGCATAAAGAGGAAGGGAGCACTTTGTAAGAACGAAGGAAAACAACGCGAATGCATGCTGCAATAAAACTATGGACGGCTCAAAAGGACAATTTAAAAAGCAGCGAAAAATTCATAACGAAGTTCATATAACGAAGCATTAAAAATGCCAAAGCTTCAACTGTTCCGGATAAAATAAATATTGCAGAACGCGAACGGCCGAGAGGTTCAAATTTTGGCCATAGTACTTGAAACATAATTATACGGAAAAGGAAGAAACAAAAATCGACTGTATTCGGATGGCGCATTCGTTTGAATAAATCAGACACTGCTTTTCACTTATATTCCACTTTTGCCATCAAATAATACGAAAAGCGGATATTGCCATTCAAATGCGATTTGTCCAAAACTAAACCGACTTTCTACTTTCGTCGGGTGAAAAACACGAGGACGGAACAAAGTACGTTTATCTACAAATCAAATCAAAATCCCATTCACTTGGAGCGAATCCCGCGACGCGAATAATCGCGCATAAACAACAAACGAGACATCCTAATCGATGGTTCGGACAGAAACGCGGGATCGACTTTCGATCCTCCAATTGTACTGCTAAAAGGCCCCTCTAGACAACAATTTTATCTCTTTTAATAATAACTGAAAATTACATGACTTTGCAATTTTGCACATTATTTTTTAACCGTGAATTTAAAACCGCTTTCAACATTCGCATGCACATGTAAATTATTAAACGAACGAAAATGAGATTTAACTGAAATTCGCTTAAATTCTTTGGACGCAAATTATTTGCAATAAAATAATTGAGTCATTTGAAATAATTATTTATTACTTAAGTCATAAAATATGCAGAAATGTTTCAGACGACAGAGAAACAATTCAGTAACTTTTGGAGTTTTTGAAAAACAAAGAAACCTTTAGACGAACTGCATGGAGAAAAGGAATTGTGTATAAAAATTACTAATTTAGTTAGTGGAGTGA
>JABFPK010001565.1:0-11523 GCA_022817445.1 Habroteleia sp. ZL-2020
TATATGGGATTTGTCCAAAGACCATGTGGGTCTCCCACAGGTGGTAGAGCCTGTGGCATACGTGGCTATAGATCCATTGGACATTGTGGCAAACTCCGTGGCAAAAATTCTTCCCATGGTCTCAGCCACGACTATTTTTTCCGTGCGGGTAGTTATTACAGTAACCATTTTTTTCTTTGAGTGTATATTCAAAGCACTTACCTAATATTTATATTATAATTTATAAGCACCTTTACAAATTCCCGTATTTGTTAATAAAAATTTCATCGTTAATCTATACTTAGCACTTTTTCAAGACGCATTTTTCTCATTGCGAGCTAATTAATTTTTCTTTGCAATATTATTATTTAATACAACCTCGGATTCAGTGGCAATTGAATTTGAAAATCACAGAATGACAACGCGTGCAAAAAGCTGTACAAAGCCGTTCGTGGACAATGAATAAATTTAATTAGCGCGGCGATGCGATAGCGATACAGGATGGTGTATAGCAACGTGAATAGAAGCTCTATGAATTGGTTTATGCATGCGTACAGTGGGATATAATTTATTAATATCAGTCCGGGGAGGAGGGGGGCAGAGGACGCACGAGAATTCGAGTCGATTCGTTAAACCCGCCGCTCGAATCGCCCGCTAATTAATTACATTCGTAACGAACCAATTTGTACTCTCGCTTTAACGGCCAATTTTCTATAGATTCGCCGTTGTTTATCCCTCAAATATATAACCGCGCGCACTAAATATCTCTTAGAAATCTACACCCAGCGTATATTTATACGTATGTTCCATCAGAGACACCGTGTAATAAAGTCAAACGTTTCTTCGTGCATTTCATGTAGCATTCGCGAGATCCATTTAATATCTACCGCAAATCTATTCCTAAGTATATCTAAAATAAAAAAAGCGTTGACTGAGAGTCCCCGTGTTCGTTCAGTTGGAACAACTTTCAATACCGCGGGCGACTCTATATTTTTATCAAATTGTTTTCGTGCCCAATAAGAAAAAGATGCGCAGCTCTGTCGCGAGTTACGAACGATCGGCGCATGAATATCGCCGCGGTCGTATTTTAGCGGTAAAATAATGCAGCCGCGAAAGCCGCGCAATTCCCCAAGACGTAATTTTTGCAATTGATTACGTCACCGTTTGAATTTCCATTCTGCATTTTTTCGCCAACGAACGAACGAACGAAAATTCGTACGCGCAAAATCAAGGCTAAATGCATAAGCGAGTCCTCGCAAATAAGTAAATAAGTGAATAAATAAACAAAGTTGGTTCAATAATAAACAATAAATAAATAAAAGGCGCGTTGCGTGTACATATTTCGATGGCAACTTCATTTTCCATGGCTTATTGTTGTTTATGCGGCATCGCTCGAACTCGCTTTCCGCGCGGATAGTCATCTATAATTCAAGGCGTTACAAGTTAAACGGACGCGGGAGAGCATAAATCTCGCGGGATCTTTCAATAGCGCGTACGGCTGCAGCAAACGGTTACACGGAGTTTCCGTATTTCCAGTCGACAACGCCGTCGACTCGAGCCGGTGCTAAATGCCATAATAAACGCGCCTTCGTATATATCGCCGGCCACTGTTACTTTCGATGCGATTCTAATTGAAAATAATTGCCACGGGAACGCTGCATTAGTTTACTTTTAGGGAAGCCTGCGCTGAAGTCAAACCAGTTATTAGTTATGTACGATGTTGCGCGTTTTATAACATCGCGCTCCGCAATTGTAATAAACTGGTGTAATTTCTTCGATGGGACAGAACAATTTATAAACTCGGTATGCCTTTGTGACAAAAATATCGACGACTGCCTGGAATGTTTAATTAAACGTATCAGTAAGACGTTCGGGAATCAGAACCGATGTCGTTTTGTTTTCAACTTATTATTATTTATTTCATTTCACTTTTTTATGCGATTTTTCTTCCTTTTTATAATTGCATAGAGAGACGACGCGATAGAAAGTTTAATAATGTTCAATTTACCTTGACTCTAAACGTTATAACGAACAAATTTCAATTATTCAATGTAACTCTTAGCATAGAAAGTTTTATGCGCGCCGCAAAACGGTGATGGGGAACTTATTTACGCTATTTTATTTACGATCTCGCGAAATATTTCGACAAAACCGGATGTTTGACTTTTAACGTCAATTAGCGTGAAATGATAATGATAAAGAAAATGTCTATAAATTATTTGCACTTCATTATTTTGCGTGAAAATGTTCATTTGGATTGAAATAACGGAACAATGTGTGTCGAATTTTTCAAGAAAATTGGCTATTATATTTAATATTTCATCACATTCTTTTCTACGTGTAAACGTTATCCACAATTAAATTAATTAAAATAATTAGAGGAATAGCGGCAATTAAAAACGAATGGTATTGAGTAAATTAATAAGCGGAGCATGAAAAGTGAAGCTTTCGAATAATAAACAATTTTGTTTACGGAAATGCTTTTTTGCCCTCGTCGGATGTTGTCCGCGTGTACTCGCGAGCACGGGACGAAAATTTCGCGTGGGCAGTGAATTACGACGCGCGCGCCGCAGGTTCTTGGATGCCTTAGAAAAAATAAATCCTCCTTAGCTACTCGTTTCAATGGAATATAAAGGAAATTTATTCACTTGGCTACCGAAACGGGTCTCGGTCTCTCTCGCTCCTCATCCGCGCGCAATCTCTCCTCTCGCTTTATTGCTGCGCCCTTCGTCTCCCCCTGCCGATGACACGTGCGATCCTTCTACCGCTTTCGCTCTTTGTAAACGCGTAATGGTAGCTTAATATTCTTTCGAGATACTCGTGCATGATTTACGACGCGATCCGGCGTCGTTTAAGATTTCTTTATTAAATTAAATCGCGTCGCTAAATTATTCAATCTATTGACTATGTTATCGACTTTGAAAAAATGCCCCTCTGAACTCGATCAGCTTTTCAACGATATTTGGATGTAATAAGAATCCTGGATACGTGGAAAATTGAAACCGCGTGTGTACATATATAAAAATACATGAACATCGCGGAATTTTTTTTTACATTTTTTATCGACGCAGTAATTGAACAAATAATTGTTTATAGAATTTTTTGAATAACTTTGTTAAAAAACTTTTCAAAGACCAGCAAAATCATTATATAAATATAATAATAGAAGATTGTTTAAAAAAATTAAACGTTAAACCTTAAAAATTTATATTTCCACTATCTCTGGGTCTTGTATAGGATATGTGGCGGAGACCGGGACGGATTGTGGTAAACCACTTGGCAAAAATTCTCCTCCGGCCCCCTCACAACTATTTTTTTCGCGCGAAATAATCACTTCAAGTCAATGAAATTGTGTTGATTTGGAACGCTTTATATTGTAGGGTTTTAGAACGAATATCTTAATACGCAACGTTAACACGCAAATATTCGTATTGGAATAATAGGTTTTAAGACAAACAATTTAATTATAAATTTTATATAAGATACATAAGTTGAAATTGTTTGTCTGTGAAAGTTAATCCCGTGAAAGTTCGGTTGTCAAAACTACAAAAATTCGGCTCCCATTTAGTTTATAACACTATTGCACACATAAACATTACGACACTAGATAATGTAATATAAATATTATTGTTATTATGTTTGTTTATTAGTTTTTTGAAAACGTAATATTATTCAATTTCTAAAATAATTATAATAATTATTAATTTTAATTATTTTAAATTTAATGCTAAATATTTTTTCTAAAACATAATTTGTAGTATTTTTTAAAAGGAATCTTTATTTCCGACATTTAACTGCTCACATCACTTAATTCAAAGAGCCCATTAATGCATTCGATAATTGACTGAATTCTTAATTTATCGCGATTGTTTTATTTTCGCACAAATACGATAATACTTGAAAAACGTTGAACGACTGCTTAACGGTTTATATATAATATATAACGATGTTGATAAAATCCGGCCGAGGTGCGTTTAACCGGTGCAGGCATGCGTATCACGCGCAAAATTTTTCGAACTTGAGAAAAGTGGAGCCGTACATGATGTGCGCGGTTGCGAACTAACGCGTGTGCGCGATAACAACTCTGTTCGGACAAAAACGGAATTTTCCGATCCAGAATATATATTCAAAATCATATGGTTTTAATTGAGAAATAATTCAGTTTTTGTTTCGACTGCATAAGAACATTTTGCAAATATTTATCAAACTAATAAACTACAGGCAAAATAATTTTTTTATTTATAATTATAATACTTTTAAATCAATATTTTAATAACGTTAATACAATGCTCTTTTAAATTAAATATTTTTTCACGATATTGTCCAAAATAATTTTAAATTGATTTAAAATTCTATTAAAATAAATTAAAATTATTTCTTAAATATAAAGTGAATATGCTGATAATTAAGAACGGAAAAGCGTTTAAGTCTCATTTTTCCGCATGGTGATTTTTGAATTTTTGAAAGTATATCTTCATGAGGATATTAAATAATTTTTTTCTCACTGTAGGATTGAAACATTATTTATGTTTTTGTACATTTAAGTTTTATTGGAAAATATTTATGCGGCTTGTCAATTACAATGACAAGGATTGACTTTAAGCAGCAAGCCTTACTATTTATTAGTTTCCTCAACAATGATTAAAAACACTGTTGCTTTATAAAACTAACAAAAGAAAAAGCGACAAATGAACAATGCCAAACAAAATGTTGTATAATGCAATAACAACCTGTTTAAGACGCGTATGTAACTGAAGTAATGACCAAATTACGGACGAATGTAAATAATGGCACAGGTGACATAATAAAAGTCAAAGAGTATCTCATATAATTACAAAATAACTTATGAGCAATAGAAACACGGGAGCGGTGCGAACTCAAATTACGGGCGCACATCGGTGAATTTATTTAAATTGCGAGCAATGTTCTCTCGTGTTCAGCAGCTTCTTCTGAGACCATGTTACAGAAATCGAACAAAGAGAAGTCGCGAGCTGCTGCGAAAGGATGAGGAAAGAGGAACAACAAGAACTCCGAGAGGACTCGAAGTACAACTTCTACGAATGTTCGCGATCGACGTTTATTTAGCATTAAAAAGATAGGGAGAGTGCAAGAGGCAAAGCCAGAGAGAGAGGGCGACAGGGAGAAAGAGAGAACAAGGAATAATCGGACGATTCGTCGCGCATTTTGGTCCGAGAAATTTGTCGACGAACGTTGGCTTGGTTGTCCAATCGCGATCCCGCGATTCGAAAGGCAATAGTTAATGGAAACGTCGATCGAAAATGGCCGACAATCACGATTGTGGCGTCCATAAAAATCGTTGGATATTTTAGGTCCGATAACACTGCGTCATACTTGATCAACGAAGCATGGAATCTGTCAATGGATGCCGAGAGACATATTTCTGTGCGCTTGTGCGTGACTGGGATACAGCAACGGAATAATGTAATGATTGACATTACGTGTGGCGTTGATTTATTGGATTGTTTCGTTTGCATATGCAAATTCGTGACTGCAAACTCCAAGTTAATTGTCAGTTTTAAATGGCCACTTTTTAACAATGCATCAGTCATGAAAGTTCGTGAAAAATGACACCGCCGAACGAAAGTCGACGTTTAATGAGTTGAAATGTGGATGACAATTTTTGTTCGCTCTTTTCCTTTTGGTTGGAATTAAATTTGAATGACACGATAATAAATTCGTGGCGAGTGAAAAATGCTGAATTGAGAGACGAAGAAAAAGGAAATCGAACGGAGAAAAAACGTATGCCTATTTCCGAAACGGGATTAAATTATTGTCTGAAATAATTACGCGGAGTTTGTTTTACGCGCGTCCTAATTTTGTAATAGCTTTTGGTCTCTTTAATGGCAAACTAAGTGACACGGATACAACCGTTGGGTCGAATTAAACCGACTATACATAAAAGTAACTCAACTGTTTATCATATAGATTGGCTGCACTCCAGTAGCTTATGATAATAGCTAAATTTGCTCGCTCCGAGTACCAGAGTTATTGGGATTCATGTATCAATTTTTATGGAAGATGCGAGCGGGCTATTTATTACGCCGTTAGCGTGTTAAAATCAATTCCTGTCAATGCGAGTTTCCATCATTTATATTTATGCACTTTGGGCGCGAAAAAAGCGCGCGCAGTTTTCTCGAGCAATTAAATTCATTACCTTAAGTGGATGCGGCCGCGGCATAAAATATGGAATTAAATATAAAAGCCCGTGTGGGAGAGTGTGTAAGGAGACCACATCTTTATCATTACTTTTGACTTTCCGTATGGCGTCGATGTGTCGAGCGCGCGAGTGTTTGTGATTGTGACAAGCAGTGGTACCACATTCCTAACACTAGCTCGCTCCGTACAAGACGGTCATTCGCCGTCTTTATCCCGCGGTCGCTCCATCTTTGTCCCACTTTGCGTATGGATTGGCATCTATTTACGAGACGGAATAAATATAAAAGTAGCCAAAAATTTCGAACGATGTAAATCATTTTTATCTTAAATTATCCACTAAAACGTTATTTCGTTTGTAAAATTAATAGTGCGTTTTCCAAAATTCGATTTCAATAAGAAAATTCGAGTTTTTGTAGTAACGAAAACTATTTTGTTATCATAAATTATATTCTTCTTCACTTTTAATTGTGTAAATAGCAAAATTACGACAAAATTCTTTCTGGCGCTCGCCAGACTGTTGCCAGACTACTGCCAGAGTTTTGTAGAATAATGTGCAACTTGCAAACAATAATTATATTTATCATTTTCTCTCTCCATCTCTCTTAATTAATATGAAGCAATGCCACTAACATTACAATTTTTCACGAATAATATTTTCACTTCGTATTCAATTTTGTAATCAATTTAAAGTGCCTGGCTAACGATTTTGCAAACAAATATTCAAGCATACATCATATATTAACTACTATAAGTGTCAAACGCAGTGTCTTTTTTTATCACAGCCTTCGTAACAAAGCCCATAAATAAGTTTTAATAACTTTACTCACGATTGCAGATTAATCGTTATAATTTATGAACATGATACAATTTTCTTATGTTCACGTAATAATTATTGATAATGAATATTAATTTTGCGACATTGACACGAAGGTAAAGGAAGTCGGTGGTAAATTAACATTTGCACTCGCGAGAGTCTTACGCAGCTAAATAGATTTTCTTTAAAAAGTTTTATTGGAAAAGAAATTTCATCAACGGCTCAAAACAAAATAAATATAAAAAGGAGGAAGAGGCCGAGGTAGAGAAAAAGAAAGAACGAAAGAAGAAAAAAAAGAATTGGCGCAGAATTTTCCAAGGAGTAACGTCGAGTAAACGAGCGTTTACGAGCGAGGTTGAGAGATAAGTATCTCTATATCCTTGACTAAATCGTGACTAGAAGCCCTCGGTCGGTGATCAAGGAGAGGGAGTGCATTACAACGATATACAGTGGGCAACATTGTTTGTATCGAGCAACGAATTGCTCCGAAGCGAAGCACCGGACCGAGAGAGAAGATACAAAAAAGAGGACTCTCAAATGGGCAAGAAAAAGGACCGTCATTTAACTCCCGGCTACATGTGTACAGATAATTATACACGCTCGTGCAATTTTTTAATGAATTTCTAAAAGAATTGTTATCAATGTTCGAAAAAACGATACGAAATTAACAACCGGAAAACAGTGCAACTAAATTTGTACAATTCCACGCGAGCAAAACAACTTATCTTGCTAAAAAAAGTAAAAAAAAAAACAAAATTCGAAACAAATCAAGTTTTCGGTATCGCAAAACAGTTACCGCAAACTTCTTTGGCGTCATAAAACGTGATAAACCGTTTTAAATTTAAAGAAGTATACACGTCCAAGTTGGAAATTGCTTAAAAACGAAAAGTAGCCTCGTGTTTACTTTTACTCGCGTGTACCGGCGTGGAAAAGTGCGGTGCAAAAAGAGGCAATTAATTAAAGCGCGCAATTTGTATGCACAAAGTAATCATAAATAGTGCGCGGCCGTGGAGAAAAATCGGTGCAACGAACGCGAGTCGCGGATCGCGCGCCTCGGTGACAGTAATTTTCAGTAGTGAACAGTTGTTGGCCGGACGAGATTTCCGGCAGGTTTATACGAGAAAAAGATGGATGAATCGAGCGGTCGCGACGCTGGCGCAATCTCGGGCGTAAGGCTCGGAATCCCGATCGGGGCCCGCGATCGCTTCCCGTCGATCGAATCGATTTAATGCCCTTTTATTGAGAGTCATTGTCGGTAATTAATAACCGACGGCCGTATACGCGCGCGCCAACTATACTCCGGGAGAAATAAACTCCGACAAGCAGCCGCTTATGCGCGTAAATTGGCTTAAAAATGAGCGCAAAAAAGGCGAACGAACAAATGATGTTATAAACAAAACGAGATTGGGAGCAAAAAATGGCAGCAATGAAAACGCGTTATTCACTTACCGCGCGGCTCGTGAGTCTCGATATTAAAATCGAGGTTTAATTATGGCGAAAGAAAAGGTTGCGCGTATGTAGAAATCATAGGCGATGGTGAGGCAATGCTTTTGTAATTGGCGTTATAATGAAACGCGGGTAAAAAGAAATCGGAGGAGTTGTTCGAACGATACGATAACTCAATCGAACAGCGAGAAAAGTAGATGACGTGGCTCTGGAACCGGATCGCCGACAGCCTTGAACGATTTTTCAATGTTAATTGCGGCCGTTTGTCGAGACCGAACGAAACGCGTGGCACGAGGAAGTGCTTATTAATCGCCGACGGGCTTGTTCTTAGCGTTCGAAATGTTCTAGCTTATCGATAAAAAGCGCGAACGGTGTCCGTGGTTTGATTGCCCAGCATGTGCCGATTGTCAATTCCATTTTATTTTGTTGGCTTGAAACGTCGAAGCCGATTTCAGAATTGATGCGAAATTGCGTACAAAATGCGAAACACGCTACATTGTCGGTCAAAAACACGGATCGAGTCATAAAGCGAATGGGAGAAAAAGGCAACTTGGAGCGAAACGCGTCCATCCTTGTCCCCCGTCACTGGTCTTTGGGTTTAATAATAAAATTAAGGAGACGATGCGCCAACGCGGCAGCGGAATAAAAATAAAGTGGAGAGAAACGGAAAGGAGCGAAGGGCGAAATACAAAAAACAGATCAAAAGTTGAGCGAAACGGAGGCTGCAGCGTTCAAAGAAGCCAAAGGGCCACACGACGAGACGGAGAAACAATATGCTGGGGTTCAGAAATGTTACATCCGGGCATCGCGTTGCCCGCGCAAAACCGGTTGCGTGCCACAGCCGCAGCCCTTATCGGTAACAATTAACGCGCGCGTTAACCGGTGCCGGATACCGCAAAATCGGTTCGCGATTAGCAAAATCGGTTCGCGGCAACTTGATTCGGTCGACCCTGCTCTTCGCGGTGATCTCCTGGTAGCACCGATGTGAAGCAAAGGGGAATGCGGTTGCAAAAGCCGAGACAATTTTTTCGCCGACATTAATGGCGCATAAATAACGCATTTAACGGAACGCTTTGCGAGACGCGATCGCGCATTACCGCTGATAAATGCGCGATCTTGTTCAACAGGTACTCGCTTTCCGTTTCGCTGATCTAGTACCCGTTATTAATTACCCGGTATAATGATCGATGGTGCCGGAGCGTTCGTAAATAAATAACGCATTTTCTGCTCGTCAAGCCGTTTGCGAATTACGCGCCAAAGCGCCGTCCGCCGGCCACCGGGATCGTCGACCCGTTTCTCTCGAAAATTAATGTTGCGCCGTATCGGCTTTTCAGTTTCTAATTAACGTCCGCTTCGTTGTCATTCAATTTTCAACGTCACTTTTTTTCGCCGCGCGCCACGTCGTTTATCATCCGCCGGGACGTTCGATCAAACTCGCGTCCAATTGGCGCGCGCAGCCAAATGGATTTTTGGTCACTCGCGCGCACTTTTTTGCCCCATCCGCGCTTCAATAAGGGCCATTAAACAAACTCGCCCCATCTTCCCCCCGTTCTTTGCGCTCCCGTCACCCTCCCTCTTGACCCGAGGACTTTCGGGGTGTCAAAGATCTAGAGCAGATAAGAGTCGCCGACCGCGTCACGGTATCGACGAAACTGCTCTCCGTATTGATTCCGGGGCGACCTGCGCCTCGCGGGGGGATGCTATTATGCTCGAACCCCTTTGCTGCGCGCGCGAATTGATAAGATCCTGCCGATAAGGCACGATTGCGCGAACCGATCGAAGGCGCAACCCCTGCAAACCTAACCTTTTTTGAAGCCGCCTCGCGGACTCGCGCGGATTAACGTCCAATTAATGCGAGCGATGATTTATTATTTGTTTGGACAAGGGCTGAACGCCGATCGTTGCGTGGACCAAAACATTCCGGAAATGTTGTCGACCATTGTGTCGCCTAAGTGGCGCAATTTCGTTTTCAATGGGCAAAGGAGAATTCCAATAAGTTAGCATTATAAGCGAAGTGGGAGTGGATAAGAACGGAACCCCGTCTGAGTCAGTGGACCTTCAAAATGAACTACAGGTAGACGTATTTTTGCGCATAAGTTTACAAAGAAACAGTTATAGCGTGTCATTTCGAAGGTCTGACTGTACGATTGCGTCTACTATTTTTGGAACGTGTAATTGGCTATCGACGTAAATTGCCGCACTAGTTGTTGGCAAACCAATTCAATCTGCGCCGAGACGAATAGAACATTATACGAATGAATATTTATTAAGTTTAACAAAACCTGGAAATATATACAAATCCTAGACGGAGAAAAAATAATTGTATAAATTACTGTCTTGGTTGATACGTGGCGGATATACTTTAAACAATATAAAATACAATTTTAGATAGTACAATATGAATCCATATTGTGGAAATAATAAGAGAATTGCGTTAAAATTTTACTATTCTAGATAGTTTTTTATTTTGAAAATATATTCATGTTGTGCCAGTGAAGCTAGAAAGTGGTGCATACGTAATTTTTGAGAGTAATCTATTAAAATACTATTTGGCTTATATCCTTATGCAGAAAATTAAGACGTTAGACTGAAACGCAAATTTTAAATGGGAATTACACAAGAGAAAGATATAACAATTAGTATTTAAGAGAAAGATCAAATTAAAACAATTCATTACTAATATTTAATATTTATATAGTTTTTTTTAATTTCAAAATAAATTTTGTATCATTTTTTCCGTGCAACAAAAATTGGTGTCTTCAAGTCACATATTTCTAAAAACATAACTAGTTATAAATCATAAAAATATGATTGAACTAAATAATAAAAATAAATAAATAAACCTTCTAACCTTCTAAAATTAATATTAAAATTTCACTTAAACTTACTAACCCGCGTGGAAATTTTTAGTCTGGATGAAGTCTGGAAGTAATCTGGCAAATAGTCTGGGAATAATCTGGGCAGGACTAAAAATAATCTTGCAATAGTCTGGATACGAATCTGGGCCAGACTAAAATTAATCTGGGAAAATAGTCTGGTGATAGTATGGCTCATGATCGCGACCCAGACTATTCCGCGTGGAAAAAATAGTATAGCGTAAACTAACA
>JABFPK010001566.1:0-11523 GCA_022817445.1 Habroteleia sp. ZL-2020
CTCCTTAACTTTGCGTAAATCTGGGTTAGACGTTATATCCATATACTTATATTTATTAAAACATTTTAATGCGACATTCATTGTCAAACACTCGCCAATGTTAAATAAACGTTGAATCGGCGTCGGGACGAAGGAACGTGTTTTCAGAAAATGTCATTTCTGGTTATTTCGACAATGTTTCTTCCGAGTGCAATACTTTTATACAAAATAAACTTACTTTACAAAATGTTCTCTCGCAAAGACATTTATGTTCGCGACGCAATCAATAATTCAAGGAAACATTCTTATCGTTTCGAAATGATAATCATAAATTGAATGTGACTTTAGAAAATGTAGGGTTAAACGTCCGAGACGCGCACAAAAAAAACAACGCAAGCACGTTGACTTTCATTGTTTTCAAATACTGTTTCTTGTTTATAATCTAAAATAGAAATGGCCGACTGTACGCCGAGCTTCGATTCTGAGCCGATCAGTTATTTTTATTTGATTTTTCAATTTGGAGTTGTTATTTATATTACGCTTGTATGTTTTACTTTTCGTTTTTTCCTTTTTCTTGATAAAATAGAGCGATATATATATGTATACCAAATTTTTTACAAAACAAATGAGGTTTTATTTGCGAGTTGCGTGTATATAAACTTTTGAGGTGTACGCGTGTGCCGTGACGCCAGGGGCGGCACACTTGGTATCTAATGCTATTGTACAGTTGATTGCGAGTCTCACGTCGCAAACATCGAGTGCAATTCCGACAACAAACGTTACAAGTAAGATCACAGGCCGCCAGGTTTCGGAAGATTTGTATCGTAAGCTCTGATAACGTCGGTCTGCGTAACTGAACCTCCTTCCTCTTGGGAGAACGCGAAGCCATCTAATATGAACACACAAAGAATCATTTATGCGTGAACAAGCCAAAAAAAACGTAGACGAGTACAAAAAGCATGCATTTATTTTGTCCTTTTCGAATATAATTGCCTTTTCTCAACTGGTTTCGTATTTTTGAACAGAATTAAATCAGTTCCGGCTTTAGGGTGGGGAGGTGGGGGCGCCACGAGCGCATAGCGTCGGATGTAAAACGTCAGAGAACATTATTTTTAATATAATTGTTTTGTTATACGATATTTTATATGGTCACACAACACTTCTTTTATTTTAATAATGAATATTTAAAATTAAAAATTAAACTTGTAAACAACAAGTTCTGATGAGGTTCTTGCAAAAAGAACTAAACGTGGGAGGGCTTTTAATTAAATATAAAAAATTACAATAAGTCCCAAGAATTTTTATTTGGTTCCTAGAGGAATTTGGTTCCTAGACCCGGGGTGTGGGGCGGGGGACAACTTTGAAATCTTAAATGGAAAACTTCATTTTTTATTGCAGATTCGGATTCTACGTGAAAAAGTGAAAAATTTTTGTCTGAAAGTTTTTATTAAAATTTTGATTATTTTAATTATTTTAATTGTTTCTAATATTTTCATCGAAAAAATTTATTTCCTCTTAATTATACCTCCGGGGGTGGGTGGGGTGGACATTTTTATGGTACTGAATACAGTTTTGCATGTAAAATCTGAATCAGCAATATAAAATGGGGTTTTCCATGTAAGATTTCAAAGTTGTCCCCCGCTCACCCACATGTGGTGGGGGTGTGGGGTCAACTTTGGAGTCGTTTGACAGGTTTTTGAAAAATATTGATCGATCAATGAGTATTAAAGAAAGATAGCGGAATAGAGGTTCCAAACGTGTATCCTAATTTTTTAAATTTGATAAAAAATGATTTAAAACTTTTACCATCGAGATCAACGTTACTCGATGTGTATCACAGGGTGCTTAATGCATTTCAAAACGGCATAACTTCGCGCCAAAAAATCTTAAACACTTGAAATTGGTCGAAATTTGAAGGAAAATGCATGAAATTTATCGTCCTTATAATCAATTAAGGACAAAAAATTTGCGTGATGCGGTACAAGTTTCCAAAATCGGACTTTTTTTACATTTTTAATTTTTTTTTCTTGAGGTTGTAACAAGGGGTGGAAGCAATTTGGAAACACGCTAACTAACATTCCCTTAAAGAGGAAGCAAAACGCTGCGCGGAACGCAAAAAATCATCTACTTTTGACCATATTTAACCGAGTTATGACGGTTTGAAAATAGAGAAATTTTCACGATTTTTCAAGTATCTCGTTTTTTTCCACCAGATACAAAATATACAATACTGTATCATATTTCACAGTTGAATTATGTATTAATTTACTTATTTTGTAAAGTTATCATAAAAATATTCAGTAACGATGTTTAAGACACTGGACTAGGGTGGGGGTATTGATTATGCGGGCGCCAATGAAGTTTCTCGCCCGGTTGAAGTTAAAAACTGTAAAGCCGGCTCTGAATTAAATCATATAATAATAATAATTAAAGGACCATGTGAAATTATGAAACCAACACTTGTAAACGATATACTGGGTTGCCATATCGAGGGATTTTTTGTAAAAATACAACCATTCAACAAAAAACGCCTCGATTTAATAATCCGGGAAAGCGTTTTAGCATTAGCTCCATTATTGCACATTATTCTATTTTTTCAAAATCGAAGCACTGAAAATCAATTCAAATTAAACAATTACAACAAGTATATGTTCATTTGTCAATTTACAATTATATACATGTTTTATTAATAAATAATTGATAAAATAATATCTAAGATCAAAATTGAGTGTAAAATTTATATTGTTCAAACTTACATACCCCTTCTATTGTATAAAAGAAAATAAAAAAAAATGAAAATATGTAATTACTATGTATATATAACAATAAAAAGTACATTGCATTGAGATATATTGAGATTTGATTAAGAATTAATTCTTTTTTTAATTTTATAATATAAATATGCTTTTATTAACAGAAAATATTCTTATGCTAAGGATTTTTAATACAAATAAATTCAAAAACATCAAGTCTCAATATTCAAAAAAAATATATATCTGCATACAATATAATACAAAATTTAAAGCGTGCTCCTTTGACCTATTTCATTAAATGTTCATTTTATGATTTTAAATTTTTAAAATTTTTAAATTAAATTCAAATTATTTTTAAGCGATATTGCTCATATAACACCTGACTTGTTTTTTATTATTAAATAACATGTAATTTACAATAATTGACTTATATAAATTACAATTACTGACTTCAGTACTTTATTTTTTAAAAAACTTTTTAAATAAAATTTAACTTCAGCAGTTAATATAATTTGTAATATCATTGTGTAACCCATGTATAAATTAAAATGGAATTTATATATATAACAAAAATGAGTGAAATTAAGTTCATTTAGATTTCACCATATTTATCAAAATCTTATGTAAACAAAATTTCCAAGTCTTTCATTTATTGTCATTAAGAATTATTCATTTATTGTTTCAATTGCTGCAGTCATAATTAACATTTGTTTTAAAAATCAACTGAAACTTGCTAAAAAGTTTAAATAGTTGAAAAATTTAAATGGTAACCCCATAAGCAATGAATATTCATGAATATTAAACAATATTACAGTAATTTTACCATAATATTCACACGAATATTATTGTAATATTCCTGTAACATTGAATGTCCACCGTTTTCATAAAATAAGTCCATCGATGAGTGGTAAAACCGAGTAACTTATTCAGAAAGATAATTAACGTGGTGGCTCGGAGGCAAGGTGCCAGACTACCACTTTAGAGGCTCGGGTTCGATTCCCTCACACAAGAAAATTTTTTATCAACTTTATTTACGTACCATGAATATTAATGTAATATTACTATAATATTAAGACAATATTTATAACTTTGCTTATAGGGAACTTAACCTTTGAACTTCGGAGTAGCTGAACATTTACCTGAAAACGTTCACTTTCAAGTAAAACTTACGTGATAGCTCCACATCAATATTTACTCGTGACACAGCATTAGACCGTCTGGTGAAAACACTTTTTACATTTTTCAGAAGTCGCGCCGTCTCCGTCAATCTGTAAGACGGTCATTTATGTTCGTTTAAAGAGAAAAGAGTCACTTTTCTCGATGCTTCATTTGATTTTTATTTTTTCAATTCCGAATATTATGCTGCAATTTCTTTCTTGATTGTTCAAATCATTTCAGGTACCAAGGTACCATATAGGAAAACAAATTCTTCTTATCCAACCCAAAAATATATGTTTTATGCATACGTGCTGGTTTAATGTAACTATTTAAAATGCATTTGCAGCAAACCACAATTTAAAATTTAAAACAGTACAAACATCTAATGTCAAAATATGAATTACACTAATCAATCATTTTTATTGTTCATAATTTCTTGTTATCAATTTTTCATTGCTTTGTACATATAATAATTAACTTTTAACGGAATCAAAATTAATATACTTTACATTAAAAAAAAGTAATATTTAAAATTGCACCATATTTTTTTGACTCTTGGACCAAAAATTGTATTAGACAATTTGGTGAAAATTGTTACTTCTTTTTGAAGGTAAAATGAGTGCAAACTAAGCATTGCCCCAAGTTTTACTAATTTTGTCCATTCAGTCTAACAAAATCTTAGTCTACTCTCAACAACCAAAAAAAGCAGTCCAATTTTCAATATTATTTTTCTCTATATTAATATTATTTGTCATTGTTTCTCGACGAAACTCAAAATATATTGTTTGATTTCAAAATTTGAGCAGTTTATACCTTCTTCCATTTTAGCAGAATTCATAAATTGTCTTCGCTTTGCCAATGCCAATGCAAATATAAACTTTATCCATAAGCATTAAACTCAACGTCAAAGGAAAGTCGTAAGCAAAAGTTGGTCCTACTGAACTGTGCCAATTGTCAAATCAATAAATGCATGCTTGTTGTAGTGCACAATCGTATTCAAAACCTAAATCGAGGCATTCAAACCGGCAAGAAAATCGGTGCTTGACAGAAACACGTAAAACGATGAGGTGCTCGGTCCAAAATACAAAAGTACTTATCCATAACACTGTTTGTGTCGACTAGTATACTATCCACAGTGCAGGTTTGAACTTTGCAGTGATAGTCGAGACTTGATTGTGCAAGCGGGACGCTACCGATAAATTACTACTAGGATACTTACACCTTGCGAGATCGGCGATGGCATGCACAGGCCTGCATGGGAGACGTCAAATAAAACAAACATAAATCAATTCCGATTAAAAGAGAATAATCAATGTAGGATGTTTCAATGTCAATTATTAATTCTATAAATTCTAATTTAGTGAAGGCTGCGAGTGAGGTAAACAGAAATTAACATACTAAATAAATAACAAGCAACAAATAGATAGAGAAAATAGAAAAATTATTTTTTTTAATGAATATAACAAAGCGAGGAATTTAGTGTTTTTGTTACGTTGTGTTTGAGCTAGATTCTAGAGAGATTTGTAGCATAATTTAAAATAAGAGAAAGAAGAAGACAATGGAGGAAAATAAAGTAAACTGACAGAGGTTTATATGTGATAATGTTATGTTAAAACAAAGAAATCCTGTCAGCAAATAATAATATTACAGAGATATTAATTTTTCCGAAAAATAATATTAAAATAATATCCCTGGGACATTGTTTAATATTTAATAATGTTATAATAATATTCTAGGGACCTCGGTTGTTCGCTTGAATTAATATTGTAGAGATATTATTTTAATATTCTTAAAATGTTATTTTTATATTTTTGCCATTTTTTTGGAGAACCGCTGTCCCCGTGAGCTTGCCGACGAAATCCAAGGTACGGACTGTTCAAATAAAGTTTGTAAGGGTTTTTATTTAAGTATATTTTAAGTAAAAATTATATTTCAAATCTTTAAATAAAATTCGAATTTTACTTCAAACTTAAGGTGATAACGCAAGTTTGCTTTAACGGAATTAAGGTGTTTTTAAATATTATCTTTTTGTTATTAAATTTATTTTTAAATAAATATTTAGACGATTCTTAAATAATGGGAGAATACTGTATTAAATAAAAAATGATTTTAATGATCTAAAAATAAAATATATTTTAAAATAAAAAAAATAAAAAAAATATTTTCGCAGAGTGAAAAAATCATCTGAATATTTTAACCTGAATTTTTAAGTTTTCATTACAAATATATTTAAAATAACCCTAATTTAGTAAATAACGCTTGACCTATCACCTTAATTGAACAAAAATTATGTTTCAAATCTTTTTACTTAAAATATACTTAAATAAAAACTCTCACAAACTTTAACTGAACAGACTGTAGCGTGGATTTCGTCAGCAAGCTTTAAAAACCTTTAAAAAATATCCCAGAAAAATTCCGAAAATATAAAAATAATATTTCAGGGATATCAATTTAATATTATTTTTTGATAAAAATAATATCCCTAGAATATTATTATTATTATGATATTAAATAATATTATTTGCTGATAGGGAATGAGATAACTGAAAGTTGGCGGTGTATGTGTTTACTTTTAATTTGACAATTATTTTAAACAATTCAAATTAGTCGCTCGTTCATACGCAAAAACAATCATTTCAGAGATATTTTGCATTTAAAATACATGAGAGTAGACAAATACATCAATACACTCGAACTCCACTGTATTTACATCGTCGGGACAGATGTTTCACTCTATTTACGTATTCGAAATTTCGAATGTGCGCACGCTTCTTCGCTCTGATTGGGTGGCACTCGGTTCGTTGCAGACGTCACTGGAATTTTTCTGATATTTGAACCAGCCGCCATTATTGGAGCCCTCCTATTGACTGCGTGTGATTCCGGAACTCGGATCCATCCCGTTAATAGTGAGAACGAATCCATGTAAATAGTTCGAGTGCGGAGTTCGAGTGTACAAGCAAAAATATTCATTATCATTTATTGCAATACGTAATAAAAGGTAACGAAGACGCCATTGAACTGTCGTATATATAATACAAAAATTTTGAAAACCACGAATTGTAATTGATAACGAAAATATAATATAAAAGAATAACAATGTACAAAGGAAGTTGATGGATAAATATTGAAACATTGAGTAATAATATAAAATACACCTCACTTCCCAATTGTTTTCCAGCGAGTTTTTTCCACGCTCGATCTGTTTGACACGTTTTTTATAATCTGTTTAACAAAAGTGCCGCCCCCTAACCTTCAATAACGATTTTCCATACACAATAAATCTGTTCAATTTTCGCGGAAATTAGGTGATATAATTTTTACATTTTGCCAATCAAATTTCGTCAAACAGATCGGTCCTGATACGGAAACAAGTGGGAAGTCAAGCGTAATAGTCATTAAGAATCGAAATGTAATTAAAAAATAAATCATTTCTTAAATTGGCAATTAAAAGAAGTTAAGTTATTGTAATTTTATCGACCGCAGTCCCGTCCAATTTCGCGTCTACATCCAGATGGCGCTGCGCGTCTTCGGACCGCGACATTTTAATGCCAAGCCTAGAATAACTACTGACGAGTGCTTCCTTTATCGCATTGATTTATTAAAAATCATTCGATGAAAGGCAATCTCTCAACAAACCGATTTTATTTTGACCTCACGGACCGGATCGATGACTAACGCCGCCCTCTGGCGGAAAATTCACGAAACACCGAAAAGTGCCAGACGGAGCTGATCACGCATCAATCCCTACTTCCTTGTTTCAAATAAATTCATATAATATAATTTTATATATTAATATGAAATAATGAAAGAGAAATTATGAAATTATTAGAAAACAAAGATGAATAACCTATCGGTACATGGTTCCAAATAAACGTAACAGAAAATATAACTAAATGTCAACAGGCATACAATTATTAGCATAACAAAAACTAATTATAGACAAATAAAACATTCAAATGTTAATAAACGGTTGCAGAATATTTGTAAAATGTTATTTTGCAAGTTTTTTGCATAGTTTTGATGTCGAGGCGCAGAGCCAATAATTTTGTTCTTACATATTAAATTCATTATACAATAATGAATTAAACAAATAATTATTCAAATCAATTTTCCCGCGTTTTATTTTCAAATATATCATTTGCCAATATAAAAATATAACATTTATAAAAATCTTATATAAATTACATTTGGTTTATTGCACGCGTTTGTACATTAACTAATAAATATACTAAGAGTATTGGGAAAGTGTTACATTAAAGCTTAATATAGTTTTTGGCATATTTCCTTAACGGTAGAAGGCAACGAAAAAGGATCGAGACAATGTTATTGGAAAATTAAACACTGTCAACTCAAAAGCTAGTTCCAAGTGCATTCCATGTGCGCAAAATTGATTTGAGGCATTAATTTGATAAGGTTTTCATGATTTTGAAGCCAAAAAGTGCACTGTTTGGTTTTAATGCCGAAGTGCAAAACATCTAATGGTAAATGGAGGATAATTGGTATGATGAAGAGTGCGCTTCATTTTCAAAATTCCACGAACTGCGAGAATTCGATGTTCTGCATCGGAATAAACGTTGAAT
Organism: Habroteleia sp. ZL-2020; assembly: GCA_022817445.1. NCBI lineage: Eukaryota > Metazoa > Arthropoda > Insecta > Hymenoptera > Scelionidae > Habroteleia > Habroteleia sp. ZL-2020. The sequence goes on from JABFPK010001566.1 coordinate 8,471, forward strand.
CAACTTGACGAACCTGTTGTGGTTTTTATTATTTGCTTTGATTAAAATTGAGCGTTATGAATTTAGTTTAAATATTTATATTTACACAAAATGCTAAAAAATGTTTAAGGGTCACTTATATAAATGTATATTTTATGTTTATAATTTTTAATACAATATAAATGAGTTATTAAATTGTTTTTTTATAAGTTCGTCCCCCAAGCGTACGTGAAAACTGTAATCATGATCGGTTGAATTATTTTTTGATGAAGCGACGTTATTAAAAGTCAAGAGAGAAAGCGTTCCTTTTCAAATAACTCAAACAACAACTACCAAGCATTTTAATTCGAAATTCTATGCATTATAAAATTTGTTAACGAATTCAATCATCAGCTACATGCATATATTAGTTACATTGCCGTATGCATTTTCCATTTTATTAATGAACAATAATAATTATTTATCTATATTACTTTCGACTGGTGTTTCGAAGGATTAGAAAGAAAAAATGATGCTTCAATTTAAGAAAGACGAGATTAAATTATTTGAATCGATAAATTATAACCCCATAGAAGTAAGAAACAAAATTATGCATAATATGAATGAAATAAAAAATAAAAAATCAAATAAGCATTCTTCGCATGCGATTGAGTTACGTTTTGGTTTGTAAAAAACAATATGCTGAACAATTTTTCGTAAAAAGCTTTGTCTAATCGTACGATTTTCTATTCAATGACTAAATAATTTGAAAAATAATATTTTGCGTTAAAAAAATGGTGTATAAATTATTAATTTTACACTTTGAACGTTGTTTTACTTACGAGCTTCTATAATCTTGACTATGAAAAATATCTCCAGGATCAGACTTATTAATTTCTTGTTCCCTAGCAGCTTCAGTCAATGATTTCCATAATGAATTTTTAACACTAAGAATGAATAATCGTGTTAGTATTTTCATCAATGCTGCATAATTTATACATAATTTTATGTACAACAATAAATACAAATAATATCAAAACATGACTTTTTGTTTATGAACACGGGAAAATGGGTTTTATAAATGTAAAAAAATAAAGTTTTGGGAATTTACTAAGGTCGAGTCACTTAAGGTTTTTTCTTTGCTAAAAACGTTTCAAATTAAATCTTTTTAAGGGGGCCAATCCTTCTTGAAACTTTAAAAAATCGGTTTTTTGCCCGAATGTAAGAAATTTTTAGATAATTCTGAATTCTAAATAAAAACTGGATCCTACTCCTATCAAACACAGAAAAAAAGCATAAAAGCACGAACTTTTTTCCAAATGGCCGCCATTTTGTTAAATTTCTTATTTTCATAAGATTAAGCATCCAGGAAATTTTATCTACTTTCTAAAGCTCTTTTCGTTTTCTGTTTCAAACAATTCAAACAAATTCAAAGAACAAAAAAATGTGGCCGCCATAACCGCCATGTTTTTACTTTTTTTTCGTTAATAAAATTTTGTCTTTGTTATACAAGAACGAATAAATCTAGACTTCAAAACCACACGTTTGTGTCTCTTTTAGTTCTCCTGCAAACAATTCCAAAGTTCACCCATTTTTCAAGTCACCAAGAAGGAATTCCCCCTTAAGACTGCTCTAATCAATTGCAAAATAATAAATATATCTTACGCTTTAACTGTAACATCAAGAAGTAACACTGCCGGTGGTATAAGGATCAGTCCCAACCAAAATACTGGAGAAGAAAATATCATAATATCGTTGCCTAACATTACTGCCCCAACGTTAAGAGTTGGCCAGAAATTACTGAAATTAAACATTAAAGTCGTAAATTTGCTTTGACGTTGAATTGAATTCAATTAAAATTTTCAAACTGTAAAACTTCTTATTTTCATTGTACCTGTAAATGAAAATAAATAAGAACCAAAGGATGATGGAACCCCACGTTGCTAAATGAGTTACCCAAGTCCAAGAATTCGTTATTAGACCAGCTTTACCACATACAGTTACGACAACATACTACAAATACGAATAAATAATTAATAATTAAATTATTTTATCGAAATTAACTTATTGATTATTATAATTATAATCAGAGATGAGCGTTAATGATTAATAATGCAATCAATTATTAATTAATTACAAGTAATGATGCATAAAGTGTAATTGTAATTATTTGCTTTAAATTAAATTTAATAAAATATAAATTCAATAATTTATAACAAATATACACATAAAAAATGCGTCGGATGAAAAAAGTTGTACAGGGATCAAAATTAGTTCTTTTTTAATAGAATTGAATCATGTTTTTAGGCAATTGAAAGAAAGAATTTTGAATTTTGATAGAATTTAAAATATTAAAAAATAGGTGTACATTATTTGTTTGCCCATGCAGTTAATCTTTAGTTTAACCGTATCGTCACAGTACTAAGCACTTAATGTGGATTAAACCGTCTTATTTATTTAATAATATTTAATTTTAATTTGTTTAATATTCCCAATTTAAATAGTGGTAATTATTCGGATAAATCCCCCCCCCCCCAAGAGGGGTATCTGACAATGCCATTATATGTATTTCGGTCCGCTGATCACGAATCTGCAATCAAATTTTGTCGCTCTCTCATCGCCGCCGAGATAATCCCATTTTTATGGTGATTTTATGGTTTTTCGGGATTTTCACCATGAAGGCTTAAAATAAATGGAAATCTGATGTGACTATCGAATTCCTCGATCAAAAATACATAGGAAGGATGTATAATACATGTAAATTGCATGTATATTATGTTTAAAACTAACGGTGAAAATATGTAAAAATAACCCCTTACGATACTACCAGCGATGCATCGATGTTAGTTTTAATAGTTTTGTACGTACGATAATCTATCCGTACAACTGCAAATGATAATAGCCACAAATATTGTTACATTACTTTATTATTTCAATTATTTAAACGTGTTTATTATATAAATCATCTAACATAATTTCTCGAAAGTTTTTTATAGTAGATTTTTTCTTTGTTTTGTTAGTTGTTTTTCGTATTTGTTATTTTGTTCTTTCTTTTGATATTTTTTTTTTTTTTTATATTTTACTGTATACAATTC
>JABFPK010001567.1:0-11520 GCA_022817445.1 Habroteleia sp. ZL-2020
ATTATATATCGTCTAATGATGAATGTATAGCTTCGTTAGGATACGATAGGGTGCAGCGTACACGTAAACATAACACGAAAGATATGACGCGATAGAACAAACCGGTTAAATACCGCTGGGTATTGAGCTGTCGCGTTCGATTGGCTTGATGTATTATTTTCAGCTATTATTTCTCGGTAGATCGTAAAACAAAAAGGATCACTTTGACAGTCCTCATAAGAGCTTCTACTGTCACGTTCCCATATTCATTCTGTCATAAATGCACGCAGAACAAACGTCAGAATAATAGTGACTTGGTCATACTTCTGGTCCTTTGTCAACCAAACACCAAAAGCGGAAGTGCTCAAATTATGGTATTTTATCGCGAAAAACTTTTCTCGCTAAAATAAAGCTACACAAAGAAAATACAAAACTTCTAAATCATTTTTGGCGTTGCTTTGTGTGAAGGAATTTTTTATCTCGCCCACAATTTTTTTATATCACTGTAACTTTTTACTTCGATTATTTTTCATTTTATTATAATATTATTAATTAAAAATAGCATTTCAGATGTATATTAAGTAATGAAATAAATGTGATTTTTTTGATATAATATGTATATATTGAAGCAAATTGTAAAATACAAATAAAATGCAATATGACAATAATATAAATTGAAAAGTTATGTAGATATCAAAAATAGATTACGGATATAATTAATTGAATCAAATATTTTTAAGATAAAGAGTCATACAAATGTAAATTAAAATTTTAAAACAGTGTAATTTTTTAAACACTTTGAGAAATGTATTTGGAGACAAATTGCAAAGATTTATAAAACTGCATTAAAAGGAGTGCTAGATTATTGAATATGAAAATATTCTTGTGGAGCAATGTGAATATTTAGTTTCTATTTCAAACCTGTTGGTACACCTAATCTCATCGAAAAGTGAACAGCTAAATTGGCATACAGGCCAGTTTAAGTTAGCAGCACTGAAATTGAAATTGTAATGGCGGAGTAACGTTCCTAATATGAAATTAACTATAATACACTCGGGAGAGAAAAAACGCACCACTTAAAAATACACCGAAAATACCTAATTTTTAAACCGTTATATTTCGGTTGAATATGATCCGAATTAGATGATACTTTGAGTTATGAATAATTTGAAGTTATCTCTTTACGGCCATGTTAGTTAGCACGATGAAAAATCCCTTCCGTCCCCTGTCACCCCCCGGAGATGAATAAAATCAAAAGTATAAAAAATTGTCCAAATTTGCAAGCTCGTACCACAGTAAAAAAATTTTTCAACTTGAATTGGATCTGAGAATGTTAAATTTTATTGATTTTCCTTCAAATCACATAAAAATTCAAGTGCCTAAGATTTTTTGGTGCGAAGTTATGCATTTTTTAAATTTATTAACCCCCTCGTGGTGCATATCGGGTAAAGCTGATATCGGCCATCACCCAAAAAATGCTATCCAAAAGCAAGAAATTTTAAAACAAAAATTTTAAATTGTGTTAATACTATTAATCAAATCCTTATTTAATAAAGTGTTTCCTATAGAGATTTGAATTCTGCCTCAGAATAATATAGGTACTTATATGTTTGTGACAGAATTTGAAGAAATTTCAATTCATTATTTCTGAAATTCAACTAAAAATTGAAAATTTTTCCGGGGTTGGACCTTCTTAATTTTGAATGACCAAAAAATTATTCTTTCAGATCTCGAAAAATTCACTACGTATGGCATCTCCGATGTGAAAGAAGATAGAAAATGCAGTTTAAAGTGAAAAATGGATAAAAAAAATTTTGACTAATTTCAGGTGCCAAGATTACCAACATAAATTGGCATATAGGCCAATTAAGCTGTGCAGCTTTCGATGGGACTGGGTGTACAAAGTAATTTATTTCACGTCAAAATATTTATTTTTCAGATTTTACAATTGATATTATTGTATAATAGTATTAATTTAAATTATTTTCACTTTAAATTGTTATATACAAATAAAAGTTTCTCTTTAATTCGTAAGAATAGAATAAGTTGAATATGTATAACGTTCGTTTAATAAATTAAAAAATAATAACCTCTGCAATACATTAAATTTTCCACAATTTTCCACATATATACATTATTAATGTATACAATTGAATGTAATTAAGTTAAAATGTATTTAATATATACATTTTATAATCCACATTTAATAAATATAGACAATTTACTGATTCTTAACTAATTTGCATATAAAAATAGTTATATACGAGTATAATAATCTATGTTATCTACATTTTTACACAGTCAGAAATTATCAACTCATAATCAAAAACTTAAAAATCAGTGTATAGATTTCAAAACTTAATCTCGAGTATCAACAAAGCCGCATACATTTTTCTTAATACGATGAAACTCAAAATCAAGCAAAGGATATGCACTTGTAAGCACGTTTGTGTACTTGTGCTACAAGTTACATTGAGATGAAATGGCTTATCTGTTTGTATTCTGTTAGCGTATCCTTTATCACGACGCCCTTTGTCTACTGACTGTAAATTATCTAGCGACTATTAGTTCAAGCAGAAAACACGCAGCATGTTAACATACCTTGAACTTATAACAACAATAATTTAGTCTTACTCAAAATATAGTAATAATAAGCGTGCAAGTGCGGAAAATGATAATAAGCCTACCACGATCTGAACATTCATGTCTAGAAAATTTGATCAATTACAACGATTTGTAAAAATTTGGATAATTATTATTATCAAGAAATACATATAGTATATGTATAAATTATTTTCTATGCTCTTGGCATTTAAGAATAAAATAACATAGAATGTTTTTTTTAATTTTTTTCTTTTTCATATATTTCATGCTTTTCATTTCTAATTGCATAATATATGATAAAGCAACGTAATTTTGAATACATATGTTTTCTTACTGCAGAATGCAATAAAAAGATTTCACATTTTTTCATTTAACAGAATAATGTGAAATGAAATATTCTGTCCTACATTAAATAAATTTTGAGAACAATTTTTCTTCAATTTTAACCATTTTCTCATTATTCCCTCCATCATTTATAGATCAAATTTGTTCACTGTAAACATTAAATTACAAAATAATGTTATAAATATAAAATAAACAATAATAAAAAAAATAATGTTATTAAATGTTTTACGATGTCGAAATTCGATGTTTTGTTCTTTTATTTATTTTATATATTTGTTATATATAGGCCATATATTTTACGTTTATTTTTATCGAATTAATTTGAAACAATGTGTAATATAACAAAAATATTAATCATAATAAATAATTCCTGTATATGTATATAGGTTATCCCAGAAAAGAATATATAAGTATAAGAGATTTCGTTCATACGTTCCTGGCATGTAGAAACATTCTGCATAACAAAATTTCATAAGATCAATAGTTTCCACGTTATTGCGCGCCAAAATTTGAATACAAAAATTCGTTTTTCTTCTGTTACTCTCCGATATTTTCAATTTAACGATTTATAGTTTAAATAATTCTATAAACATAATATTTGAATAATTAAATTTTATTCATTTCTTCATTCATTAATTGTTTTTCATTGTTTTAAAGCAATCAATATGCATTGTCTAAACAGATACAATAGATTAAACGTAGATAGCTAATTAAATTAATAAATTTTAGTTAGATTCAATGTAAATCTTCGAATGCTACATTAAATCTATCAAACGTCTATGTTCCAATCTCCTAATTTTCTATTGAAAATTAAATTTCTCAAATATATACAATTTTATTTTTCAAAAATAATTTAAAACAATGAAACAAACAATTAAAATTTCAATAAAAATATGTTACTTCACTGTTAATATTTATAGAATAAAATGATTTATGTTTTTGATAAAATATAATACGAGCTATGAAACAGGCAGAAATTTTACATGCCCATTCTAACAAGCAACTAATTATTTCATTAAAACTATTTCAATAAAATTGTTGCAAATATTAAATTTAATGTATAAGCGGTACATGTAAAGTAAAAGAATATCATTTTCATTATAATTTTATAATAAAATCGTAATATCACATGCCACGAAAACAGTATGTATAGCTCAAGCTTACGCACTTTACCGTTATTCAATTTATTAATAACAAAATATAAATTTAATGAGGATACTGTGTAAAAATTAATATCATATAATACTATAGTAATCATTTAACATCTCTTCCATGTACCGTTAAGTTTTCAATAATATTGTTTATGCATACAAGATTGAATATTAATTAATTATTATTAATTATATACTAACAGTTGAAATTTATTAATAAACGTGTGCACAATATCTTTTTAAGAGGAAAAAAGAAACTTTTTATTAGACTGTATGATAAAAATTGTAAATTTTTCATAAAAATATAAATAGGTACATACATAAAAATTGTACAGTTTTTTTCCACATTGTCTAATAAAAATATAATTTGTTTTGCAATATTCCAAAAACTCGAAAAACTAGAAAAAAAACTAGATAATATAGTTACATGTTAAATATTATTTTTCTCCGTGTAATCTTATATAATTATTGTTTTAAATAAATATATTAAAGTATTAATATCATTTTATTTGTATACAACAAACGTGTCATATAATTTAACCCAAGAAATTTAATTAGTATATAATTGTAAATTTACATGTACAACAAATGATTTCGCGGACGTAATTCAGAAACCCTTAACCGAGTAATATATACAAGCGCTTATATGCCATCGTATAGAAGAGATTAGTATGTCCTTACACTCTCGAGATGTAATTCTCTTAAAATTGCAAATTTAAAAAAAAAATTTTTTAAATGTTTGTTTTGAAGAAAAACTGAAAATAAAATTATCTATACTACCAATGTAACACAAGACATTAACTAAATAATGGTTTTAAAATTCATCACAACTCAATTCATATTGTAAATATTATTTATGAAAAAATAGAAAAAAAGAATCAAGTAATATTAAGTTTTATTTAAAAAAGTAATTCAACGCATTTAAAATTAATATATATGTATATTAATAAAAATAATATATACAGAATCGTTAAAATTATTTAAACAAAAAATAATTAAAAAACTATTTTAAAATAAACGAGCCAAATGCAACGACATTACAATCTAAAATAAATGCAAAATTTTAATTAGTGAGATTTAGAAAACAATGATTTTACGAAAAGATAGATCTAGAGACAAGAAACTGTTATGAAAAGATAAAAAGTTAAAGATACGAAGAACGAAGCAAAGTAAAAGTTGAAGATAAAATCGGAAAATTTGAGATTTGAAATAAACGTGTGAAAAGTAAGATCTGAAGAAAATCGCCCAAAGAGGTAAAGAAGTGATGAAAAATACTTGGAATAATCATGAAATTTGCATAACGTCGATGAAGCAGCTTCGAGACGTGACGCGATTCTGTGTTTTCAGCGTAAAGTTCGATATACTGTTCTCTCTTACGTTCCTCCCACTTATACAACGACGAAGTAGTTTTTATATTAGAAAATTCCATTCATATTATAAAAAAACTAACCAATTAATCGAAATTGAATAAAAAGTAATTAATGAAAATAATACCCTAATTAATTTTATATAATATTTCGAAATTTAACTACACCGTATCAAAGTTACTTTGATAGCAAGCACTTGTGCCCACATTCTTATATAAGGTATAGTAATTAATTTAAAATGAAACCAGAGTTATTCTACAAACTCTTTTCTCCATGTATTGGTATAAGTATAGATGTATAATGTAGTCTTTTAAACATTGTTTTAATTACTCTATCCGCAAACTTGCAGTAGCAACAAATCTCACTTAACAAGAATATTAAAATGTTATGTATATATAAAAGCAACACAATATCAATCTCACAAATACTAAGAATTATACATAAGTGTTACATAAATTTAAGTAAATATGTAAAAAATAATTTTAAACGAATTCAGGAATATAATTTTGTTTTTAAATGTACGATTATAAATAAAGCGTGAAGTTTTGGGAAATCAAAAATTTCTTAAAATCGTTATCTTTATCAAAAAATAACTGACGTTTCAGCCAAAGAAAATAGACTTTTGCCTAAAGCAGCGATATGCTTGTACCACAACTTTCTGGCCCGACCATCAATTCTCGCAATGCTAAGACATCGATAACGATATCTGTTACTGAAAAAACACGACTGTAATTTTTCTTCTCTTTCATATGATTACATAATTTTGAAAAATAAAAAATACTACAAAACATCAAAAAACGCAAATTTAAATTGGTAAACTTCCTGCAACCGATTTTACGAGAGATATAAAACTGGAAAAAATAAAATGTGAAAGAAATAAAAATCAATCGTGATAAACTACATCAAAAATATATGTCAATTCTGAGCGCAAAAATATTCGACACGTTTTTTGTCTTTATACCGATAAGAGCAAATCTGATTTCATTTTATTTATGCGCTACTGTCATAAATATTCGTGATTTGCAATTTTACTCTTGATATTTTTGCAAAGGCCGAAATATAAAATATTTATAATTATTAAATATATAAATTTTTCAATTTTTTCTAAATACATTTATACAAATTTGTATTAAATGAAGAAATATGAAAAGAAGAAAGAGTAATACTAGAGAAAGAGAGCGAGAGAGAAATATAATTATATAATTATATATATATTTTTACTGAAATGCTTCAACAATTTTACTAATTTATTATTAAGATTGTCAATGTAATATTAATTTGAAAAACTCCGAAAATTAGGAATCACAATGGCTCTCTTCAATATTTCTTTTTTAATTAATTACCCTCTTAAAAATTGTCTATTTGCCTCAAAACCATATTTTTGAAGACAATAATAAAATAGAATGAACAAATATATCTGTGAAATAAATAAAAACAGATATAAACTCTCTCTCTCTCTCTCTCTCTCTCTCTTTCTCGTTTTATCTTTGTTTATTTCTTGCCATTATATGTTCAATATCTTTTATTATTGTCTTCAAAAATACAAATCGTTTTGAGATAGATAGACAATTTCCATGAAATTTTGAATAATAAATCTATTACGTTTAAAAATAAATGTTATAATATATAAATCGTTATTGTATTTTTAATATAATTGTTATTTCTGAATATTTTAAAATTATAATTAATTTTTCTGCTCGAAAAACCAATAACTTTAAAATATATAAATATTTCAACAATAAAATTTTATCTACGAAACTAATACTTAAATTTATGTTCGAGGTAATCACAATGATTGCTTATGAAAACTTTAAAGCATGATTATACTAACATTAAATAAAACATTAATAAAATATTTGTATTTTGATGTAACGTGCATTGAATTTCAAATAAAATTGTATTGCTCATGGCTCTAACATTTGACCGCATTTAAGTCAAATACTAGTATCTCCTAAATATTCTTTTTTGATTTTTTCCTTTATACAAAAGGGCAAACCACCCATAAAAGTATATTTCACAATAACTATATTTTATATAGTTTATATGTTCAGTGATTAAATGACCATTATAAAAGAAATTAATCTTGTATCTAATATATATATCCTCTTACATTAAATAATTCAATATAATTTGTTCAGTGTTTGGAAAAGTAAAGATATAAGTAGATTGCGTATATATATTAAAGCACATCCGTCTTGAATAAAAGTAAAGAAAAATGATATCTCTTGATCAATTTTCTTTCGTTTTAATTAAAAATCCAAACGCCACAATAAATACAGCAAAAGTTCTTTTACTTCACATTCGTGGGATCCGAGTCACGTGCAACAAGAAAGATATCCAATCGGGCTTTTGCTTTATGTCGTCACTACATAAAATGGTTTTGGAAAATAATCTCTTTAATTCTTCTAATACCGGTTACTTGTCTGATATAAACTTGTCTCGAGTTCGAAGAAATTGATTTCTTCTGTTCATTTCATATCTATTTTTTTATTCTTTAAAAATAATAATTATTCATATATTGAATGATTTATTCGTCAAAAGTACGACATCAGAATATATTGCTTTTTTTGGCATAAATTTGTTTGTAAAACATTCACGGATAGCAATTACATTTAAATTACCACCGCAAATCGATCTCTTTCATTCTTCATACGTTCAATTAAGGTAAAGGCCCTGAAACCAATTTAATCAATTGTACTGCTTGAATTTTCTTTATTAATTTCATAAGCAAATGAAAAACAAAATCAATCATGAATAAATTGATGTTGAGGAATGAAACTGTAGGTTATTTCGATATGAAGCGCAAAAGAAAAGTAAATCGTTACTCATTTACACAGTAATACACATATGGTATAAATTACTAAAATGTATTCATCGTATTTCATTATTGCATTACATAAATTTGTTATCATATATTTGATCAATTTGAATTTAATTATCAAATTATGTGTTTATAAGCAAATACAAAATGTTTAATTAATTATAATAATAATCAGTTTTGATTAAATTATCTTAATTTTTACATTTTTAAACCAATTTAATAATTCTTAAAAATAAAATGTTAAGTTTGCATTACAATTGTATTCACAAACTTTACATTTTAAATATCGCCCTATATGTACAATAACTGTAAAAGGATTTATATGCAATCCTGTATAAACCAAAGATATAAAAATGTTATTTTAATGAAAGAACAAATTAAATGTCGCCTCTTCATCCCAAAACGTCATATCATTTTATTAAAAAATAAATATTCAGATTTTATAAATAAAACTGAATACGTTTCGATAAAAATGTCGGGCTGTGACTACAATTTTATGCGTATTGGTGAAATGGAATCGTGATCTTTGTAATAAAAACTTAGAAAATAGTCAATAATATACGGTTGCGAAAAAAACTGCGTTGCCATGAGTAAGAGACACACCTTCATTTATGACACACTTCTTCAAACCCTATTACGTGCGTGGCTATTTCAACTTCCATGAGGTATTTTTATTTATATATATATATACATGAAGGTTAATATTCCCTTCACTTCCTATTTGTAGGAAAATTTAATTCAGATGTAGTGTTTGATATTAACATTTATTAAAAGGCTTAATAATATCAAACGTTGCAATTAAAGGTTTTAATAATTGAATTAATTTTATGGAAATAGCTAACGTTTACAGAAATTCATTTATAATTTTATAATGTTTATAATATTACATCATAAAATATTATATGTTATACATAACAATTATGAAAAAATATGTATAATTCATAATATTCATTATTTTAATGATATTATATTATAATTAACAACTGAAACAATTTATTTTAATTGACATTATATAGAATGAATTTATAATTGGGGAAAATTAATTTTCAAGTTACTTGATAAATGAAATGATTTTTACGTATGTCCGACTAATTAATGACTTTTCTACTGGAGCTATAGTGTGATTGTATGTATTATTTGTTTTACGCAAAATTTAATGAAGTTAAATTTATAAAAACGAATGCTCCTGTACGAGATTTAATATTTGATTTAATAACAATTCAAATATTATTCAAATTGAATGATATTACACTAATAACGTAAAAGCAAAAACATATCATCAAATATAAGATGAATATTAATTTGTGTTGATACAGATAAAATGTAAAGTAAATATTTTCATTTCAATTCCTACTTTGACATTTATGTATTTTTAGATTTAATTGAAATTAATCAGTGCATCAATACTAGCATCATTTTTCATAAAGAACAGTTCCATGTTTTTAAAATATGCATGTATTTTAAGAATAATAGCTATATCAAATACATTTTTAAAAAAAAGAATATCTTTATTTTAGAGGATGCATTATCAATATTTGGAATATCTTTGTAAACTAATATTGTCCTCTTATATATATCTCTCTTATATATTGTTGTATATATTATATATTAACAATATCTGTTTCATCTTCATCATAAATTTATATTCAAACTTAAATTAAACGTATGTCTTTTATTCATCTTAAAATTAACTTTGATGAAGTTTAATAAACTTTAATCATTTAAATATTTAAAAATTACAACATTTATGAAAATATTGATATGAAGTAACCCGAAAACAACAATAAATGTAGCATCATTATCTGAATTGAATTTCGCTAACTATACGACGAAAGAAATAATATGCATTAGATTAACCAGAAAGTCGTTGCTATTTATAAATATTTATATTTACAAATAGGTTATCCGTGAATTCAATGAAGCTCAAAGTATCGATGATATTCTAGAAATAACCAGAAGGTCATATCTTTAATAATGAAGTGTGAGCTGCTTTTGATAAATGACTTTGTTAGCATTATTGACCTAGGAAAAACAAAAATATGTGCAAGATTTTATGCAGAAGTAAATTTCAAAGTCAAATTAAATTAACAAATACAATTTTTATAAAATTAATTACTAATAATCAATATTTTAAAATATGCACACACACAAGTCTAATATTATTTTCTTTATTTACTGTAATATATTCTGCAAAAAGAAATGAAAATATCTTAATGGGATTTATTATTTTTGTAACTAGAATGTAATAGGATGTGTTATTAATAAAAAATATATTTAATTTAATTTAAAATAATATTTAAAATTTTATTATATTTTCTAGATTTTTCGGACTATTGGAAACAAACTAAAAAATGTATTAGACAGTATGGTAAAATTTGTAACGTTTTTTGAGAGATTTTTTGAGAGATAAATTGGTACATATTAAATATTTCTACAACTTGTAATTTTTATCATATTTGTCTAATAAAATTTTTAATTTGTTTCCAATAGTTTGAAAAATCTAGAAAATATAATACAATTTTAAATATTATTTTTCTCCGTGAAATTAAAACTAGTGTCTGGCGGAAAACGTAAAATAATTCAAAATTGTTAAATGTGATTCACTTAGTTCAGCTTTATAACTGCTGTGATATTTTGAAAAAAATCATGATTAACTAACATTAAATGTGATGAAAAACTTTCGTCTAAATTACTGCACGATATTAACACACGTTTCTTATGTCTAAAAATGCCGAGTAAATATTGTTGCGTCGAAATCAAATTCAAAGTTCTCACAGATGTAACATGACATGTAAATATAAGATTTGTATCACTTCTGAGAAAGATCTGACATTTATTCTTGCATAAAAATTCGAATTGAGCAATACATATTCTGATCGAATTGTTTAATTGAATTTTCACTTTAATTACTAAAATATGATATTGAAATAGTGACAAAAATTATAATAACATATTCTTAACTCTATCGGAATCAAATTAAAAATGTTATTCTACAATATGTTAAAAATCAGCACAATTTCTAATAATGTTTAATATATTTATATCTTCAAGATAAAATAATAATTCTTACCATACTGTATAACACACTTATACGATAGTCAAAATCAATCTAGAAAATATAACACAATTTTTAATATTATTTTGCTGCGTGTATAAAATGATTGATTTCGAAGATCTAAGCAATTTAAAAAAATATTTTAGATTCATATATTCATGCCTATAATAGAAACTTATCCGTAACCAATATAATATA
>JABFPK010001568.1:0-11514 GCA_022817445.1 Habroteleia sp. ZL-2020
GCAATATTCTTGTATAAACTCTTAAAATATATTGATCCACTGGTAAATTCATTGAAATTGAAATGTGTACGTATAAAAAAGATAATGAATCATTGATTGAAAATTGAGTATGAAAAAACTTTCGATGACGTTTCCATCAAAACGAGAAACAACGAAAGATCATTGAAAACGATTTGGTTAAAAAATCGGAAATTAATTAAATTTGGTCGGAATTCGATTTTGTTTCTATTACGTGAAAATATGATCAAGAACGATAAGTCGATTTTTTTATTAGTTTAATATGCAAAAATAATTTAAAAACAAGCTGACGTTTAATTTTCTGAAAATGCGTTATTGAATATCTCCTGAACGACAGATATTTTTTAGAATCACATATGGAAGTGTCTATGAATCATCAACAATTTTTTCTTTGGCAATTTTCAAAAGCAGAGGTTTTTTTCGCAAATTGCATTTGTTGTTTTGCAAATTGCACCACTTGAAAAATGGTTGATAACAATTTTAAAAAGTAATAAAATTAAATGAATTAATGCGCGCGCGAATAATCTAAATTCATTTCAATTAAGTTGACTTAAAATGGAAGATATATCATTTGTAAATTATATAACTGTGTTTATATATGATCATCCTTTGCTTCTTTCCTCTTTATGATTAGATACAAACGTATCTTATACTTTAAACATGCATTCATGGAAAATTAACCCCTTATCCACATAGGTAGTTTCTCAAAAAAACCCTGAGGTTAGAATTGTGTTCTGCATCCCTTTGCGAATAATGAAAATTTCTGTTTTCTTGGCTAAGTATCTTCGTTTTTCAGCGCACTTCTATACAGATGCAACGTTAAAATCGTTTATACTTTACTTTTTCAATGAATTTCTCCCCTAAAGAAAAAACATTTTTATATTTCACCATTCATTTCTTTGGAAATGTAATTTCTATATTGAAATAATATGTATATATATTTCAATTGCAAAGAAAAAAATTAATAAAATTGCAGTACTGAAGTAGTCGTTGACAGGGGTTTCGTGATTTTTAGTACGTCAGTGAATAAATGTTAAATAAAAGATTTAAAAGCTGGTGCGCAATACAACAGTCTAGTAAATAAAAGTAATAACGATTTCGTTATAAATATTACTTTTGAAAATGCGTATCGACGTGAGAAGCGAAAATAAACAATATGGCGTTGCTAGGAAGATGTTTGATTTGCGCGCATATATAAACACGCTTATACAATTACCGCCGATCCTACTCGGCAATGGAAGTATTTATTAGAATATCGCCAAATGTTAAGAACAATATTATTATTTTCGAATTCTAGAAAGCTTTTTACATAGACTCGAAATTAATTTCAACAAATCGTCATTTAACTTTCATAATCGATAATAGGAGTCGCGGATATGGCCGTCGGCTGCATCGCGCGCCATTAAAAACCGTTAAACTCGAATTTCTACCCGTAAACATACAGATCACAATCTCTTTGCATTAATGTAAACAACGCGACGAACATTTCTGGGCACACGTTTGCCATCAATTTCACCGCGATGACAAAACCATTATTACACCTCGGCCAAAAAAATATTACCATTATTTAACTATGCAATAAAATATATCTATATATAAATATTAGTATGGCAAATACGTAATGCTTTTGTTAAAAATGGAATTGATTAACTTTTCTTACATGTGAAGAAAATTTAATATTTTTTCAATTATCCTTATTATTCAAATTTATAAATGTAACTATGCAATTATATGTTTTCGTAGATTTTGTTTCAAATGAATAATAATTCCATCCTTGCAACGTTATTTAAAACATAAATGCAAATGTCACAAAAAAATATGCTTATTAATTATATTTTTGATTTATCGTATAGCCATGTAATATTTATATAAATTTCGACGAACATAAATACAAAATGATATTAGTATTGAACAAAAAATCTATTTATTTATAGTTGATTAATTATTACAATATTATCTAATTAATTAATAAGGGTGATAAAATTTTTGGCACAATAGAATTAAAGAGCATATTTGCGATAATATTAATTAATCGAACGTGATAACATGAATCAATGGTCTATAACTAAATATTATTATAACTTATGCGCAGCAATTCTTGTTACCAATATTTAAAAAAAAAATTATCGTAGATACCCATTCATTAAAATGGTAATTAAAATATATAATCGCTGTATTCATTTTATGGACATGTTTTCTCAATATCCTCTTTTGTTAGTAGCCAAATGTAAACTCAAAACAAATAACTTTCCTGTATATTTTGCATTGAACATTGATATAAACTTTTTCCTTCTATTATCAGCTTTTTTCAAATCCAGAGTTAAAAAATGGCATGACGTTTATTATTCGCGCAAACAATAGTATTTTAGGTAAGCATGAAAAAACGCTTAATATACAGTTGAATATTTTTAAAGCGAGTCGTCGGGTGTCATTCATTCACGGGAATTTATCCTATTGAAATATGCTAGTAATTAAAAATAAATAACTTTATGCTTGAATATGCATTGAAAGACTGATGATGATAATATTAACAAAACTCGCACAATGCATATAAATACGACAACTCACACATGCGCTCATATATAATAAACAGATTACAAATTCTCATAGGATTAATAGAGTATTTAATAAATTTGTAAAAGGCGGAAGTTTTCGTTGAAAACCTTGATGCCTGTTGAAGCGGCGTCGTGCGTCCATTGTTGATCCAGATTCATAAACTATTTTAGGTGACCACTAAATAAATTTTCCAGTAGAATGAAAGTGTCGTAAAAATAACGTCACTGGTTGTTTGGCCGTCGTCGCGTTCGGCCCTGGGGGGCGGGTGTGTGCATACAAAAACGTACATACGCATTATGTATACGTATTGCTGGCATGCGTGGGTTGGGAGAGACGACATGACGTAATAGAGGCCACAGGTACATCGCGTCGTCTAGTGGCGTGAATTTGGCGCGGAACACGGCATCGATCGGTGGCGCTGGCTTCCCGCAGAGAACGCTGCGTCGCCAATCCGAATGGCGCGTCCTTTGCGTCGCCGCGCGCACCGCTTCGTCGCCGTTGCAATTAATCATGACGCCATCTCCTGCGCCGTCGCTGCAACTGATGCCACCCAATTGCTCGCATTCCCCGATCTTACAGGTTGCCGTAATTAAGTGAGCCAAAATACCGGAATTATGCCAATTAACGTTTTGTCTCTGTTTTCGAGATACGCATATTTTACGCCGCCCGGTATTGTCATGGTCGCGCGCATCAGCCCCAAGGCTTGTAGATTGAATTTCGCGTGGCGACAATTTAGTCGATGAGCCAGAACACGCTTCGGCTTAATCACGCAAGGATAAGGCAATTTGTTTCCGTTTTCATCCTCACTGGCGGCGCGGCTGCCTTCGTTTTTATGTCACAATTGTAGCGTAACATTATGATCAATCAAACGTAATTGCCATTCACAGTAATAACGTGCCGATGCGATGCTTTGTCATGGAAACGTCAAAGCAACGTTGCATGATTTCCGTCTCGGCGTGACGATTCGCTGTGACGTCGTCAGGAAATCATGCATCACCGCTATGACGTCATCGCTGGGTCATTCGTCACGGTTATGTTGTAGCCGCGTCAGTCAATGATGTCGCGGTAATGTCGCCGCAGGAAACTGCACTCGAGTAAAACTCCGTGTTTCGACGTCATCCGCGTAGTCGATGTTACTGAATATTTGGGTGGCGCCGTGCTGAATACGAGCAGCCTGCTTACGTCGAGTCAAAATGAAGACGCTTCATGCCGCGGTTTAAGAGATATCCATAACGGCGTTGATTTTGTGGTTAGGAGTAGAAATTTAATGCTTGACGACATCTCGTGTAGTTGTAAGCAATTTATATGCAGCAGCACTATCTGTTTAGAAATGATGCTATTTGCTGTTTGTTATTCACCGAAATATTCAAAATAAATACATTTCTTGCTTCTTTGTGTAATGTACGTATTATTTTCGAAAATACCTTTTCATAAATCAATCTTTGTATGTAAATGCCGGTTTATTAAGTGCATTTATTTATCGATTTATTATTTTAAACTTTTAAAATTTAACAACCATCCTATCTTTTTAATTCGTTTTTTTCCGTTATGATTATTATTATATGTAGGTTTTTTCAAATTTTGATCATTTTGTGTAATTCATTTTGTTCGATATTATTTAGTTTTTTGTATTCTGCAAAAAACTCATTCAAAAACATGGAAAAAGCTTGAAAAATTTGAAGAGTACCAATTTTGCGTATTTGTAATCTATACCTTAATAAAATTGCTTAATTAAAAAAATCTCAATAAAGCATTGAGAAATTCTTAAAAATCAATGATAAATGTTGAACATTTATGAATTATAATGAAACGTTAAAATTGTTTCAACTTCTTGAACTTTGATTTACCTACTATTTAAACAAAAAATTAATTCTTAACAAAAATTTCTACTACAGTTTATGCTGTTCTTTTAATATCAATTAATGAAAGATGATTCTATTTGAAAAAGTAATAATGTATTTTTTTTATTATTCATCAAACAAAGATTAATAATATAGATATTAATAATACAAAATTATATCTTAATTTTCTAGATTTATTAAAAACTCTTAAATATAAATATTTAATAAAAACGTAATAAAAATGTGATAAAAAACTATAATTATCAAAAGGTTCTCTACCTCGTTACAAAATAAATGTTTGTATTACTTTTTTTAAACATCATAATATCATACCGAAGGAATTTTTGATAAACGATGTAAACTATAATGAAGAAGTAAATATTATAATGCCAAATGATGTAAACAGTTTTGAATAATCGATCATTATTTTCGGAGATGTGATACATAAATTTTAATGCGCGAGTTTCTGTTTAAATGAAATATGATTCCTGTGTAAATGAATTTGTATATTCATTAAAGATAAATAGGATCAAGGAGAGCAAATATTTCATATGCTATAAACAATAGCAAATATTGTATTCAAAATTTCATTTTTCATGAAGGTATAAATAAATAATATTTGAACAGTGGTACGTTTCTTTCTAAATATTCCATGCTCTTTATTGAAATTTTAATAGAAATAAAAACATGTTATTTAATATAATTATTACTTCTGCAATAAAAATCAGGGCATGTTCTGTTAAATATTGCATACTACAACATATTGTTGTAATAATTATTAAAAGATTGCTGAGAAAGATTCACTTATAAGATAAAGAAATCCAAATGCAAAATAAGAAGGTTAAAAAAGATTATGTATGTAGAATAGGAAAGTATCATCTAAATAAATATGAACAAAAATGAAATATTATACAGATCATCTATATTTCACATACTAATTAGTAGTTATTTTACTTTATTTTTTATTCTAACACAGCTAATTAAAACAAGATTATAATTCGAAAAGATGTTGAAAGACTTGAATAAAAAATCGACATTCTGTATAATTAATTAAGAGCCTATTAAAATACACAATATTTATAGCTTTTTTAAAAAAATTTTTTTTCGTATATTCATTCACAGCAAATAGTTTATAACATTCACTCCACATAAATATCCACATAAAACATACGAATATATATATATGAAAAACTATATCTTTTAATTAAATTAACTTCAAGTCCACCTCTTTGCAAACAAAAATGCTTTCTAACGTAAATACCAAGCAATGTTAATTATTTAGCTACTTATCATAACGGCGACACATTTAAATAACATTTTTTGAATAATTTTAATTCTCTGAAATATATTAGTTTCTAAATAATACCACGCACACTCTAATGTAATATTACTTATTAGCAGAAATCTCTGTCTTGTTTGGCCATCAAAACTGTATAACAAGTCGCCATGGCTAAATGTGATACAAAAGTGATATCGCAAACGTGATAAATCGGTCTTACAGGCTAAAATTGTAAACTGTTGTTATGTAAATATCCTTGCGTTTATCATGACATCGCATGAATATCATACATGATAAAAATGTACACGTTATATCTTTACACAATAAAAATGAATCGATTCGAGTTAAGCGGATTAGCGCACAGCACTTGCAATAAAACAAGTTAACATTTTTGAAAGTCAATACCACATGCAAGTTGTTATGAGCAAATACAATTATGCGAGTATGCACACAAACGTGTACGTACGTGTTTGTACATATATGTTTATTAATTATACGTAACATTTGCTTGCGATTGAATACAATTAAAGCGAAATCCCGTTGTCCATTTAAAATTATATTACTTAGCATACACTTGTGTAGTTTAGTTTACAACGTTAATGAAAATGCGCGCGCAAACGAATATTGAGAATTTTTATTAAAGTATGAAATTAACCAATATGTATTTCAAGTTCATAAATAGTTTTGTTTGATAGCGTTATTTATTGAATTCATAAACATATTTTAGCTGTATTAATATTAAGTTGGTAAATATTTGACGACAACGTGCAGAAATGGCGGGACATTCGCATATTTTGTTGAAAATAAAATGAGTAACGAATGGCCGGTGTGTTTGTGTGTGTCGGACAATTTGGTCGTGGTGAACTTTCTGTAAATAGTTGAAAAAATAGCGATAATTTAAACAGTTTAAAGCAATGGCGCATTAACAATACAATGTAAATTTCGATGTATTTGCGGTTTTACATAAAGCGACAAAAATCTTTCGCTACGTGCCGCGAGAGTAAACGAACTTTTACATAATTTCGCAGGACTCAGTACGGTTGTGATTATTTTCGAAAACCTAACTTAAAAATGGCCGCGCGAAATTATTCATGTTTTGCATAATCCAGTAATATAATGTAATATATGTAAACGATCGAATAAAATTATGTAGATGCGTGCATTACCATGTAAAACATCTTGTCGATTTCGTTAAAAATGCATAATTATGTATGATATGATGAAGCAATTTCATGTGACGGATCTGATGCAATTACACAGACGTGTGATTTCAAACATATTTGATCGTGCAAATTATTGCGTTATTATTTGACAATATGCACACACATATACATGTATAAAGCTATGAAATTAATTATGAAAAAGTTTAATTGCTTATTTTATTTGATTCGCTTACTCGTTTTAACTCGTTTTTTAAATTTGTTCAACCAATATATAACATAAAATTATTTTGCAATTTATATGTAAATATTTACCGAGTTTATAAACGATGACAATGCGGTTACTATTTATAATTAATAGTGCTTGTCGTTTTTGAAGATATAATATTTTGGTTCTAATTAATGAATTAAAGAGTTATCAATAATTACAATACATCATTTTTAATTGACGAATATTTTGAAATATTTTTCTAGTTTTGTTCGTAATAAACTCTTTAATTATTATATTTCAATTGTGTGTATGTGTGGGGCAAAATGACTAATTAAAATAGCCATTTTTGTCAATTTCATAGAATTTAACTTTAATAAATTTCTGATTAAAATTTTAATAATAATGGATTTGGTTTTGATATTCCTGTAAAAAACAATTAGTATAATAGGTATCACATACAAGTTATATATATTTTGTTTTTATCTTTTATACCAACGGTATCGATAAATTTTATTAAGTCCCTTTTATTTAATTTATAACATAACATTGTATATTGCTGAATATATATATAAAATCGAATATATTTGCATTAAATTAAAATATGTATTGTTTATTTTTTTTTGTCTAACTAATAAATTAAAAAATATTGCATTAAATTTATTTAACATATATACATTTAGCAAAAATGTATAGTTCGAATTGGAATTACTTTGTATATAGTATTATATATTTTGATTAGATATTATATATATTATTAATCATTTTGAATACTCTGTTTAATTTTCAATATCTATACAAAATAATATTTTTCCTTCCATATAAGTGGATGAGTAAAATTTATCCATCAAGGAAAATCCAATCAAACTCGGTTCTAATAATTGGCTTGAATTGGATCATTGGCAAAACCTTAAGGGAGTTAAAGAATAGGGTTAAAATAATTCCACTTGGGATTGAGAAGATTTTTGCGAGCTTCGGCCTAGCATCTGAGGCGATGCCTACGCCGAAAAGGCACTTTAATGAGCTTGCAATATTGATTACTCTGGATGTTAGGTCAGACACAAAAATGAACGAATTAATGTTAACGAATCTGAAATGTGACGTTAAAAATGTACAACTGACGCTAATTAATAATTCGATTTAGTCGGGATTGACTGCGATCCGGATGCCTCGCAACTTATTTTGCCGTAATTTGTCATAATTAGAATTTTTCGCCTTCACTTTAATGCTCGCATTGACAGTTGTAAATTCTATTACACATTTTACCAATATTTTACACGACAAACGCGCTTTTTGCATTCTCGCTTCCTTTCGTTCATTTTTGCTAGATAACATCGAGCAACCATTATATTTTTATCGTCGTTATCAATATTAATGCCCGTCCGCCGTATTTAGACAATTTTTCATGTTGCGCGCGGGAAATGAAGTTTCGATAATAAAATTAATCCCTAGTTGGAGTTTCTAAAGCCGCCATTTTGAAGCGCTGCTTCGCTCTCTTGATACACACTTCCTTGAGAGTGCATTTCGGTCTCGCTATATTTATCCTTTAATTTATTATAATTGCTTTTATAAGAATTATTAATAACGGCATAATTATCAAGTTTTAGTACTTTACGTATTATTCAATATTTATACTTATAAATTTGAGCAACAATTTTGGTTTCGAATTGAATCTGCTAAGCGTAATAAAAAAATATTTGTTAAGCTGCTGTAAAACAATTGAAATCCATTATCAATAATATTTAAGAATAATGTCTAGAATTTGAACTGAAATAAAAAATAGTTAGTGCACTTATTATTGCTTATTATATACAGTAATGGGAATCTAATGGTGCGTATATAATATATTAACACATTTACTATTTGACACTGAACACTTAAATCAGAATTAAATAAAATAATTGCTTTTCTTAATCGAACTATTCATCAGTAGTAAATCAACCTTTTAAATGAAGTAATTAATTTGATTAGTGAGATTTTCAGTTAGTGAATTATGAAGAAGCTGCATTACATCTAAGTTTAATAAATTATTAAACTGATTAAATTATATATTATAAAACATTTTACTAGCATCTTTAGTTCATGTTTTAATAATGTATTATAAAAATTGTGTATTTATAATTCACCTAAATTTCTTTGAGTTCTGCGACTCACATTCAAATGTTTCAAAAACAAATAAAAATCACCTATTTACGTAGGTGATTATTTATAATTAAATTTTATTTGTTTATTTATGCATTTCCCGAAAAGTTAAATTGTAAGTAATTATTAAATTTAAATTATATTTTACAGCGAAATTGTATAAAACTGATATGAAATTATAATTGCAACGCATTCGTTTGTCATTAAATTTTTCAACAATTTCAATCAAGCAAAAACGTGCGTCTGAAATTTTGAATATACATAACCATCGTTGTCATATCTCTACTCTCTAAGATGAAAGCGAACAAAAGGGAAATCAATGAGAATTTGACCTTTGCAGGAAATGCTTTTCCACTGCTGACTTTATATTATTCGACTACTTTCCTTTTGTTCATTCGAAAAATACTAACACGCGAAAACTAAGATTACAAAATTTTGTTTGCAGAAATTAATTACAAGAGCAAACTTAATTTTGAATTACTGAAACGTTGATGCGGAATCGCGTTCCTTATTCTTTTGTCGCAATACACGCATCGCATATTAAACTGCAATTTAATATTAATGCGGTTAAGTGAAAATAGAAAAGGTTGATGGGGCTTTGAGAACGAAGAAAGTGATCGTTGGAACGTCGCGTTGTAATATTTTTATCGGCGCGCGCAAACTGAAACATAAAAAAGAAAAGCGCGTCGTGAATTTTATCAATATGTGCACACGAAGTGTTCCGGATATGAGTGTATGGGAATTGAATCACACAAATACCAGACACTCTGATCAGATATAAATTATATATAAGGCAAATATGATCGCGTCGTGCACGGAAACCAGTAACAAATGAAAAATAAAATCTATTTCTATGACGCTGAAGTGGAAACAATAAAACAATAAGTTTTATTTTGCGTTTCTTAATTTTTAAATCGTTCGAGAGTAAGTAAATTTATCACAGACCATGAGGGACGAAGTAAAGAATAAAAAAGAAAATCAGATAAAATGATAAAGATATATTACCTCTAATTTATTTATCATTAGAATTATATTATAAACAAATAAACATTTTTTTTATTTAATTTATCATGTAGTACAGCAAGTGAATCGAAGTTATGATAAATTAATAAAAAATATATACATGTGTACAGTAAAAAGTTATCTAAAGAAATTTGAAATTTAATGTCTTTTTCAACAAGACATATTCAAAGAATAAACTTTGTTATAAAGCACAATAAAATTATTTTTACTCGTAGTAAATTCAAATAAAATATATTCATATGAAAGTTTACTATTCTACATAAAAGAATTACAGCTTTTGACGTATAGCCTCAATTTGCTAAAAAAGTAGTAATTTTCATATTATATTCTTCTAGTGTATATGTATTACATAATCATATATACTCATTCGTAATTTGCATCTAATAATTGACAATCTTATATCACTGATATATTCCATTTCACTCGAGCTCCGTATAGTATAGATACACGGGTATATTTATTACGTAGATACACATATGCAACATTTATCTGCAAATATTTATATTTACATTAATATAAACTGTATATACATTTTGAATATCGAAAAATTTTTGTTGTAAAATAAAAAATTAAGTTTAAATTGCATTGTTTTAATATTATTATAAAATTTGCTTATCAATACTCTTGTGCTTGTTGAACTGAAATTTGAAATAAAAAATCAGATGCGAGTTTCTAAAGCTAACTGTGCAATACTAATATTGATCTGTTTTGCAATTTCCACTTGGGGCACGAAATAGTATTCGAAATCGCTTCTACATCTGATTATGTCTCATTCTACAACTACTAGAAATTTGAAATTTTAGTAAAATATAATACACATTGAATTTTATTTCTTCGACATAATAAAAATAAGTTTTTTTAAAAGTTTGAAACAATTAGCAACGAATTTTAAAACAACAATAAGGAACAAAAATTTAAATACTAACCGAAATCGAATTTTACATTTATGCAAAGTTTCGAAATGTTTTCATGAAATATACGTAATAAATAAAATATAATAATTTATCAATGTAATTTATATGTAAAAATGTTATATTATTTAAAATATATTATTCATATTATATACATTAATATAACAATTAATTCAACTATTTTTTAAACATAAATTGTAAAAGGCAATTACTGTATATAATATAAATATAATGTATAATAAATAAAAGAAATAATTTATTTTATCATCACTTTGTTGGAATGAAAATTAATATTATTTCACAATAAAGGTGAGATCAATACTTCTTAATAAAATAAACAATGTCTGATAATATTATTAAATTGAAATATAAAGTG
>JABFPK010001569.1:0-11510 GCA_022817445.1 Habroteleia sp. ZL-2020
GCACTAAGGGTTAACTATTTTTTGGAGGGAAAAAAATGATGTTCGCTAATTTTATTCGTATAAATAACTTTATTTCTGAGTAAAGCGTATTTAAGGTCCTCAAAATTCATAATTTGTACGAACTTAAAAGAACGCAAGATCGAATAACGAATGAGCGTAACTGTAATGGAACTTCGCACATGGAAAGGTACGGGAAATGCTAACGCGACTCGTGGGAATTTTCAGGATGAATCGAAGCGTTAAGAGAGCTACTTTCGTTCATTCGACGGAACGAATTAGAAATGTCGAGGCCGAGAAAACGAACGCGAGATTTATCGCGGTTCCGAGAGCCGCGTAAAAAGAACTACGCCGCCCCCCTCCGACAGCTACATTTTTTTTCTCGCGCGTCCTTTTTTCGTCGCTCACTTTTTCCCCACAAACACGATTCATCTTATTTGGCATAAATCCGATCCTTTATCGGTGTCTATTTCCATGAGTTTATAACCGATGACAGTGTTCCGTTTCCGTAAGGAATTTTTTCGACTACATTCATATTCATTTCATTTCTCGCGAACGTGACCGAATTTCATTTTTGCTGACCGGACGGAACTGCAAAATGATTACTGCTTGTTTACCGACAAAAAGATATTCGAATGCGAATGAAAATGGCAAGAAATAAACGAAAATTGAATCACGAACGATCGTCGCTGATACAGAATTACACAATTTTAATGCTAAACATTTCTATATTAATCGGTACAGATGGCTACATGATAGAAATAACAAAACACGTATGAATAATTCCGAAAAAATAACGATATTTGGCGCAATTTCAAAAATGGTGTATTTGACGACATGATAACGTCACGCGGAATCAAAATACAAAAAAAAACGTGAAAAGTTAATCGCATTAAAACCTTCCTCTGGCACTGTTATGATTAAATAATTAAATGAAAATAGAAAATTATCAAATCGAGCGTTAGTTTTAAATAAAATGATAATATTTGTAAAACAGAGTAAACATAACCTATAGTAGCTTAATTTTATAATAGGAAAACAAATATCAAAACGTTTTCAGCGGCAATGAATCGTTATGACTGAAGTTCATACGTAATTTGAAGGGAAATAATATTATTGTATGTATTCACAATTCGTTCAGTGGAACGAAATGTCGGAATTGTGGAAAAGTTGGCTCGGCATTTAATTCGTCCAGGACTTTATCTCGGATGCGAAGTAACGCAATATAATTTTGTACAATGCAAACGATGATCATTGTTCTCATCCGTATTTCATAGCTTCCCAAACTGCAACAAGTCGTGGTATCGAAGTGGTGCTTTCCAACAGGATAGAACATTACAACTTGAATGGTTGTTTAAGCGTTATAGCCAATTTCTACTGACACAAAATAGTAAAAACATCGCTTGTACGATACCACGACACTTTTAAACCATAGATAAAATTAGATAAAATTGCCCCAATTTCTGCAAAATTTAATGGATTTGATCTTTCCACTCCAACAGTATAAAAACTTTACGTTTATTCATATTCATTAATGTTCTTCATTTGGATTCAATAAAGTTCAATTTAAATTTCCAATTCGTACTTTTGAAAAATTATAGTCAAGTTAAATGTAATTTCCATTTTGTTTTTAAAATCCGTACAAAAAATTATATATGTCGATTACTCTTACTTCCTTTTACTCAAAAGTTTTTTATTTTTATTCCGGTGCCAAACTAGTCCAAAATGTGATTTGACGTCAGTTTAGAAAGTTTGAATGAATTTTAAATTCTTAATTTGAATCAATTTAAAAGTTTTACTACAAACACGAAATAACTCTTAGAATACAGTTTTCGGAAGTTTTTCTTATGTATCTTCATTTTCTGATCTATCAGTCAATTTGTCGTGGGAATACAAAGAAAACAACGGGTATAACATAACTTGTCATAACATGTCCCATGAGTATGGAGCTCCATCGATTTCTTCTTCGGTTGTTAACAAAAATGAAATTGGCGATATCACCAAGTGACATTTCTTATGGAGCGACAAATATATTAACTTCTTTTAACTCTTACTCAGAGTTCTCAAAGATTGCCTATCCAGGTTACAATCACATAATGTTTTCTTTTTACTAATTTCAAAAATACATCATTGCCACCTCATAATGTTTTGCAATAATGATATCATTTGTCGGGCCGTAATTATGTTTCGATTTCGCACGAATGCGCTCGAATTTCTAGTAAATCGAAACCTTAATTAAAATGTTAATTAAACTAATTTTAGCAAATGTTGTGAGGGGATCGTCTTCTTTGATTACATTTTTGCAACAGAAATCCGATCTTATTATACATCAGTTCTTTCTACCTAGATCTCATTATTTTATGTTCGCAACTTAGTTAGAAACAATATACTTGACACCATCTTTTTATTCGAGCATTTCTAATAAGTTTGATAATTATTCCTTAATTTCTTCTACTAAAGAAAACAAACAGCTTGTATTCATTAATATTCTTTTAATAAAGTTATAAAAAGTCAGATTAAAAATCTGAAGAACGTTTGAAAGAACGTCAAAGAAAATTTAGTTTTAATTATATATCACAGATCATAAATATTTTGTAACACAGGTATTTCTATTAATTTCTCCGCAAAACAATGACGTCGGATGCGCGCGCACAGTTTTAAACGTATCCACCTGCGATTTTTGAACTGTTGTTACTTTATAACAATTAAAGTAAATTTTGAAATATTTAGTAAATAATAAATTTTGAAAAGGAACAAATGCTACAATATAAAACCTTATACATTGTATTATATCATAATAATAACGAAGGAAGTGGTTTATATGCATAATCGAGTTACCGTGTGTTTTTCTTTTAGTTGTCAGACATAGGAAACAAAAGTCTGGAGTGAAAATTGAAAAGCATAAAAGAAAGCCAACTCAGACAACGCGACAAAAGGTTTATCATTGTTCAAAATTCACGTCATTGTTGCGCGCGTCGATGAAGGGTTTTTAAAAGATAGTCAACTCCACTCAAAAGGTGCTCTTTATCCGAGCTTTACAGTAGATACTTGCAACAAAAAGTGCTCTTGTTAAATATTTTTTGTCCGAGCTCATAAAAATGTAAATAGTCTTATTTGGATTTTTTCATTTTTTTAAAGTAGCAAAAAAAAATAACCGCAACTACTTTCCTCTTATCTGTGCCATAAAAAATCCTTATGAAAAATGTCCTTCCTTACATGAAAAATGTCGCGTAAGCGTTTAAAAATTTCGAATAATTGGCATCGATTCATCTTTATTGTATTAAAAAGTAAAGTATTGGGAATGAAAAGAAATTATTTCTTGTCTATAGAACATAAAAGTGATCGCCAGAAGGTAAAATGTACTCAGATATATTTTTGAAAGCTTCCTTTTTTCAGATGACTGTGAGGAATCCTTCAAAGATATACACATATGTTTCTGAAAATATTTTTTATTTTTATTTGACCTTCGTTATTCTGGATAACAAACAACCCCCTAAATTTTGTAAATATCACTAAACTCTAAATTATTTACTACTTCCTTTATCTATTTCTATTGATTACACCTGTTTCATCGAGCAAATATTTAGTTATTTTGAAAACATACAATTTATTTATATTTAGGAGTGTATTTATTTACGTTCTACACTATCTGCTCAAACATGAAGATTAAATATATTTATCAATAGCAATGAAAAAAATTCCTTTTCATTGTTATTTATTTTTGGTTGTTTATTTATTTTGAAAGAATTTAATTATTGAAATAACATAAGCCACATTGTTTTACAAAAGTAAACAAAAATTTTTTTTTATTTTTCAGTTAAATTGAAGAGGAAAATGGTAATAGTATCATTTAGATGGAAATATTAATTTCAGTCGAATCAGATATCCAATATTTTTTTTCTTCATTCATTCAATACTCCCCGTCCCTTTTATTACCGTCGCTAAATTTCCCAGAGGTCAAATAATCGAACCTACGATTTTGCTCTCAAAAACTTTGAAGTTTATAAGTGCGAGGGCATCCTATTCGTAAATTATTTATTGATCACGCGTCTTTTTGTGAAATTTAATTCGCTCGATTGGTTTGTACCGTCTTTCAGCAATTTAATTGTTATTAATTTTAATAATCGCGTGTGTGTGTGTTTGTGAAACGTATGAGAATTGTTCCACTAGGCAAAAAGAAGATAGCCAAAATAGGACGTTGAAGTAGAATTGGAATCAAAGCGCGATATGAAACGTCGATTGCAATCCAAGTGGTGCAATCCATGACATAATTGGTTCGTTAATTTAATTTCGTCACGATCCAGAGATCATAACAATTCTACATATAATTCCGTTTAGCATTAAATGATACGCTCGGAGAATTTTATTTTAATAAAGTTTATTAATATGAATTAAAAAGGAATTAAATGTGTTTGACTACTCCTTCATAATAAAATTTTTTTTCTTATAGAATAACGACTGATTTATATCATGATATAGATAAAAATTTATATAAAGTACAATATATATGTGTTTCTTAAATGCGCAGAATGTTAAAAACCGAATTAGGATATTATTGCCAAGCTATTTTTATTTAAAAAAAGGCAGAAAATGATGTCATGAAAAATTCTCCACCTCACGACTTTCGTTCCCGTTATTCACTAAATTAACATGAAAAAATAAAAGTAAGTTGATAAATAAACATTATTCCCGTGATATATTGTAAAAAATAATTAAACGTTATTTTTAAATAACTTTGAATATAAATTATAATTCTTCATTAATGTATCGTCATAAAATATAAAACACATTTCTTACAATATTTAATTCTACTAAATTAATTATTTCACTAAAAACCAGTATATAAAACTTAATCATTTATTTTAAAACAACTGGAATATGCACTTTCGGGAACGAAACTGACCAAATGGTAGTTACAAAGTTTACCGCCTTGTTATTGCGTTACTTTGCTATAACAAGGTAACTTAAAACAGAAAATGCTGAAGATAAATTGGATAAAAAACGCGAAAACCAATTTCAACTTTCGAAGTTTAATTCCGAAAAATATGCTGTTTTATATCTCTCATATTTACACTTCAAAATGACATCGACAGGACTATTTAAATTTGCAAAATTAATAAGAGAATTCAACGTTTTATTCCGAGACCGCGAATAAAGAATATTTTAGTTCAACACGAAATAACAATTTTTTCAAAGAACGCTATTATTATAGTAATTCGATTAACATCTATATTTAATTCGTATCGTGTTTATGAAAACAATCCCTACTTTCAACTTAATGACTCCTTGAGATCGTGATCGCGTTATTAACATTAACAACTATTATAATTAGCACTCCGATCGTTTAAGGCAAAAGCACGATTCTAAGTAATCCACCGGCAAACACGCCCCTATTAATTCCAGGAATAACGCCACTTAAATATTTCTAAACTAAGTTCGTTAAGTATACTTTAAACTTCGACGACTCATTCTCACGAGCAACAAAGTACGACAAATTATCAGTACTGTATATCGCGAAATTAAGACTATTTAGGGAAACTGAAACACTGCATAATTAGTAGGTTCATAATTACTATCTGAAAACATTTTTCAACTTTACTTGAATTAAATTGTAAAAATTTATTAAGAGACGAATAATTTAAAAATTTCGGTAAATGAATAATTTATTTTTCAATCTTAAAAAAGAAAATAATTCAACATTTTATTCCAATAGAAACATCCTTTTTTGACGATTGTTAACATGATTTAAATTTAGCGCCAAAAATATATATTGCCAAAATTTTTTTGTACGAATGAAACCAGAAAAATGCATTTTATTTATTTATACAAACTTTCTTGTAAGTTTATTAATTTTTAATGTTTAATTTTTCAGATACAAAAATATTAACGTTTTAGAAACGTCTTACAAACGTTTAATTAACGTCTATGAAACTAAAAGCAACGTTCAAGTTCGATTCCGTTTACGTAGATTGATAATAATTTATTAAAAAATACAAAAAAATAGAACTATGTATACATATAAAGTTGAAAATATTTTTCATTTCTCCATGAAAATGAATAAAGCAAATCGAAAAGTGAATTTTATCACAGTGTCTTTTAATTATAACAGCTCCGTCGTCTAAAATTTATTTTGTTTTAATTATCGCGAATTCATTTATTAATTGGAAATAAATACAAAACGTGTACTACAGAACTGGACGATTATTTATTTGTTTAATATCATATAAAAAGAGTATAGCGCGATATTTGATCCGAAGCGTTGTCACTCGAAGTCGAACATTCGCTGCATGATGTCAATTTTCTTCTTCAGCGGAGCGATTTTTCAAAGCAAAAAAAAATGAATTCATTTCCCGCGTCGTTACAGGTAATGCACGACAGCGCGACGTTAACAAGTCAATAGACGTTATCTCTATTCATCGCGAACGCGAACTACTAGAGTTGCAAAGCATTTGACAAAATGAATTCGCGACAGGAATTTAATAGGGTTCAAATGCGATGTTCACCGTGTCGTCATAAAACTTGAATCAGACCCTCCCCTCCAATGTTTCATTTTTTAGAATCCAGTCAGTCGAACTTGCTTTCCGTTAAACATGTGACCAAATTCCGCGAACGCCAATTTCAAATATTCCACTTCGAGCAAATTTGCATTTTATACTTTCATCAAACAGTGAACGCCTTTCGGTATTAACACTGCGAGATATTTATGTCAACTGCACGTTAAAACTACTTTAGCAATTTGTTATTCAAATGCCAGAATTTGAAAAGGTTTGTGAAAAGTGTTAAGAAATGCCTTTTCCTGGCAGAAATAAGTAGGAATATAATGTTTTAGTTATGTTAATCTTTCGTATACACAGCAAGGTTTATTTTAGGAAAAATAAATTTGAATTTCGCGCGCGAGGAATGTTTACCGAATGTCCACTTGCAATGTTTATGTAGCGAATTGAGAAAAAATTATTTTCAGAAGAATTTTTATAATTTTGGAAATTTTTGAAAAATCATAAAACTCTATATTTAAAAGACATAAAACCTCTATATTTAACCGTTAAGTCTTTAAAAAGTAACAATAGTTTATTTTCTATAGAAATTATTATAAATTTTGTATAAAATTTTTTCTTTCGATTCAATACGAAACATTTCCATCAAGGAAAATGAATTGCTGCGTAGATAATGTTTATCGACGTACCCTAAACGCGAAATTTCAGTCATGAATTATCTTAATCGGATGCTGTGGCTTATCTCGAGGGAAATGCAAATGGTCGATGAGAAAGCTTGATGAGAAATGCATTCGCCAAGTTAGACTCTTAAGATATACTACACCCGGTGAATCTTCTTTACTTTAATAAAAAAAATCAATAATTATTTTGATGTAATCCTGCCAGTAATCTCGAAATGAAAAATATATCCACCTGACACCTATACAACTCTTAAAATCTTCCGGCAGTATAATGATACTTTTCATTTCACTGGGGCTAGAATCGAAAAGAAAAACGAAAAAAGTCGAATAATATATATATTTTTACGCAACTGCACGTTCCTGCAAAATTTAATCTAATTTGGAATTGTTAATCCGAATGTATCGCCTCTCAAAGAGCATTAAATGTAAAAATAAATTAATGGAAAATTGTACAAGTACGCCCACTTTTTAATCTTGTTGCTAATTTATCCTCACGAAGCACCAGGAATAATTTTGTGTCAGCATACAAAAACTATTTTATTCCTTTTAATTAAATTGAAGAATAATTTGCTCAGTGGTAAATTATTTCAGTTCAACAAATTTCTTGGAAGACGACGGTGGCGCCCCTTTTAAAAGCCTCCAAATTCAAACGCTCTACGAAGAAGTTTAAATAACGAAGCTGTATTATTAAGTAACGAAAAAGCACTTGAGTTGTAAGCAAAAGCCATTTTAATCGCCAATTTATATGCCGTGAAGTTCAAACTCCCGCTCAATTTTTGCTCTATATTTTTCATCCGGTAATCGAATTCTATGTGACATACGTATAGTAACAGCATTCAACGTCTCTTCCAATCTTTACCCAAGATTTATGGACTTTGATTTTCATTTACCCGAGCTTACGTTCGGGCAATATTTGCAATGTGTGAAAACCAGACGGTGAATGTTTCTGTCGACAACGACACGATAGCAAAAAAAAAAATTGAAATCCATTTATCATACGACGTGTTGTCGGCTGGTTCTGCTGCGCGCTTTTATAAGCCGTCAACATTTACATATTAAATTGAAAAAAAACTATTTAAAAATCATAACATTGCAAATATACTATTTCTACATGAACAAATTGAAAATCACAATTTATAGTATTTAATTTCCTCGCGTTCCGAATATGGTGACTGCACGCAACATGAAATGCCTGCTTGAAATATTTCCGACACCATAATTTTTTAAATACACATTTTAAGTAAAAATTGAATTTGCCCTTTTGAATTTTATAAATGAGAAAATATATGTTTCAAATTTAACGTAAAACTTAACAATAACCATAACCTCAAATCATTTATTAGAATGTTTACACTATTTAAGTTTGAAATTACATAATGATGAATTGTGAAGCGTAACAAGTGGAATAACGCAGCTGAAATTCATTTAATCTACTCGTCTGCAAATTCTCAGCGAGTCTTTCGATTTAAAGTTATAACATTTGTCAGGATTTGGCTAAGTTCTTGAACAAGGCATTGGCTTGACAGGAGAATTATCTTCATTTGTATTGTATGATGCAAAATTTATTAAATTCTATTGCCGAAATAAAAATTTACAAGTAAAGCACGGAACCCCGTCAATTTGTAAATACGAAATCCATGTTTAAAAATTAAGATAAATAATTTTTTTTTCAGTCAAAACGTTCAAAATAATTTAAGGGGAAAGTGAATAAAACAAAATAAATGAAATGAGTTGATCTTAAAAATGTACAAACGTTTTGTTTGTACCAAACCAAAGACTTCGAAGCAATCGCTATTAATGAGAACATCGTTTTTCGGGATTTAAGATCATTACTATTTCATCCGCGGCCCTTCAATTCCACCTCGACTTCGAGCCATGGAGATAAGAAAATTATCTATGAAAAATCCTCTTTCTTCGGTCGTGATTTTCGACGAATTATTTCCGGATTTTTCTGGCTAAGCAAAGCAAAGTTGTGAGCATTATCCCTGATAAATCATTTCGGATTTATTAGCTATTATACCAATTTAATATTTGAAAAAAAAATCTGCATAATTGTTCATGTAAAGTAACGTTTTTTTATCTCTCTCGCGTCAGAAACTAGCCCAAGTAGAATTTTGATGTGGCATATGCCATTTTATTTTTTTGAAATCCCATGACTGATCTGACATAGCCATTGCATTCCACATAAATGTATGCCCATTCATGACTAGCTCTGTAACACATATGGATTTCCTTCTAAAGGAAATCCTTGAAGGATCCCGTTCAAATATTCCAACATGGACCTTAAGTTGGGTGTAACACCGGGTGTTGCTGAGGTTCTGACCTGGTAACCCTGTTTGGTAGAATGCCTGGTCAGGGCAGATAAGGCTAATATTCCTTAGTTCTAAGATTTAACAGGGAAATAATATGCTTAATCTGGACCCTGTCTGGTAATAGGGTTGCCCTATCTGGACCATGATTTAGCCCGGTCATAAATTCTCCTGGGGTAGAATACAGTTTTTAAAATAAAAGGAACAATAAAATTAAAAGTGATTAAAATAATAAATTAATAAATAAAATTAAAATTAAAATTAAATAAAATTATGTTGAGTTTTTTCAAACATAAATAATAATAATATTGAAAGTATAAAAAATAGGTGGTTCGTTCTATTGATTAGATACTAAAAAATTGTTTAATTAGTATTGAATTAACTATTTACTAAATATATATATATATATATATATATATTCAATATTAATGATCAAGATTAATATATACAAATAAATTAAATTAATATTGAAAAAACGTTAAAATAATAATAATTTAATATATGTTATAGGAGTGTTATAGTTTCCTTTTTAAGTATATATCTTACTGTTAATTTTATGCATCTAATAGTGGCACTTCAACGCAGAAACTAACAATGAGTAACAATATTGAAAAAACAATATGTCTGCAGCAATTACTTGTGATATAAAACGCGCAAATATTCACTGTACTCGAACTGTAATGCTTTTGCGAACTCATTCATTTTGCTCCGGTGTCAATTTTTTATAATATATCGTTTTAAGCAGAAAATGCAATTTTGTTTTAGTCGAATAACATTTTTATCGACCAGATATTGTTTATTTTACGACCAATTGCGCAATAATTTAATTAAAAATGTTGTTATTTTATTATTTTATTGTTCTTTGATTACATTTATCAAAATTTTATTAAACGTATAAATATTCAGCGATGTGTTTCAGTTTGAAAAATTGTTATTTTACTTTTTACCGGTGATCATTATTTCGCGATGGAATAAAGATTTCAATATTTATTACTGCAATATTCTATTTAGTTGTATTACTAATAAATAAAATTAAATATTTTTAATTAAATGATAATTTATTTCTTTAATATTGTCATTAAATATAATTTATCATAATAAAAAAAAACGAACCATCATTGATTTATTATTCCCTATTTTGGATTTAAATTTAAATAAATATATTACGTAACTCATTGATTCTGTAATAAAGATATGAAATATATGGTTGCCAATAATATAATTTGAAGTGAATTGCAGAGAAATTTATATGTCTGTGCATAGTTAGTTAAATTCAAGAATTAAAGTGACCAGTATGACAATTTACTGTTACCCAAGTTCGACAGATCTTGAATTCTCGTTAGTAGAATGAAACTAACTCCTGTGACTTGATAGAAATGTTTCTAGACCAGAATCGAAAATGTGCCACGTGTGTTCGACATGTTACATTTGCAATGCGGAATTACAAAACTTTGGTCTCGACGACGGTACAAGGATGTACGAGGCTTTAATATCTATCTACCTGAAAACATTGTTCGACCAGAATATATTAATAGGAAATTTATAAAATATTGAAATAATTAAAAAATGAATAATAAAAATAGCTTATTATCATTCATTTTTCATTACTCATAATTCATCACTTATGACTAATAACATATAAATCATGAATCATATCATGATTTAAGAGTTATCATCAATCATAATAAGTCATAATCATAGATAACTCGTAATTTATCACTGATAACTCACAATTAATAAATTACTATTTTCATGGCCATTCACCCCAATTCTTTAATAGCAAAGGAATGATTAAAAGCGTGTACGTGATTAACGGTCAAATATTTATCATCTATTATTAATCATAGGTGATTGATTCATTCAAAGCATGCATAAATAGCTTCAGGAAATCTATTGGAGATAAAATAAATTTAATTCTTTCTTTATCAAAAAAATGTCTATAACATTATAATTAAATAATGAAGTGAATTGTCCATATAACATTATAGTCAAATAATAATTTCAGATATGTGAGTAGATTCCTTCCATTG